>JAANDG010000336.1:0-161454 GCA_036852015.1 Pelodera strongyloides | reverse complement strand
CCAGCGAATACACAAAAAGGCCCAAGACCAGGTAATAAATGCGCTAATGTGTACAAGAACTGGTGCATATCACCATCATATTTACCACACCTACACCATTAAGTATCAGAAAGAAAGAAAGTATACCCCGATAACTACCTTGGGAAGGCCCACTGCCCGGCAGGCCCGGCTGCAATCCGTCTGAACATACCAAGAATGCAGAAATGCACTAATCAGCGAATCAGCATATCATCCTCTAAGCTAAGCACGAACCTGCTGTTGTCTTGGGGGCTGAAGGCGCTCTGGCAGCTCTCCAGTGAGACTGCGTCGTCGTCGCGAGGTGCAGACGCCAGCCACTGCAATTCAATTGCAATTATTCTAATTGCCCAATTACGATAAAAATCCAAAACATTGCAAATTTGACCAAAGATAACATTGCCATGATAATCGACAGTACTTCCACTCAAGATAATTAATTTCTAACACCAGACTCATTATAGGCAGAAAACTGTTGGAAATTCTGTGGAAACCGCAATTAATACGCCTAATTATATAATAATTTAGTTTGCAGCAGGGTAGGTTACGCAAATCATATTCATAATGCAGAAAGCACAAAGACCAAGGTCCAAGTAATAAATAAGCCCCGTTCGGTGTTCGTTTTTATTGTGTAAAAAGTTAGAAAAGAAGTCTGGTTGGTATGGCAACTTGGCAACCGAATGAAGAAGTGCTTTACTTTAAATGAGTTTTGCTAAACAACGTTCTTCTCGTAAACGTAAACAAAGTAGACTCATGGGGTTTCAAAGCATACTGAAAATTTACCGTATCTTGGAACTACACGAGAATGAAAATATTTAATTTTTCCTATTATATATGCAAATTTCGTGCAGTGCAGAAATATGGTGCCGGTAGTATTGACAGAATCACATTGATTTGTTTTGTTGGGATACTTTGAAACCCCATTCGAATGAACTTAAGGTGTCGCAATAGAAAAAGGGAACTGTTCTTTTTTTCAATTGTATCCGGAAACGAGGGAAATGGGAAATAACATTCTCCGGATATATTGAAAGAACGAGGGCATAAACAATGCATATATTATGGAATGCGTAAAAAAGTGCATCTGCGCATCCCGCATCCTTATTGTTAGACTTGTTTATTAGGCTATTCGATAGTGCACCATATGAAAATCTGAAATCTCACATAGAAGGTAGAAAATCAATAAGAGGCTCTTTTTAAGCTGTACAATGAGCTTGACTACGACTACTTGAAATTTGAAACGAAGTTTCAATGTCGAAATTTAATGATCGCAAATCGCAATTCGCTTTCAGTAACCTAACAAAGAGAGTCAAAGGTGTCAAAAATTCAAAAGGAACGAGTACAATCATGAGATGCGCGTAAATTCAATAAAGCAGCAGAAGCATGCATTATTCTGTTCTGAATTCTGAACAAGAACTCAAAAACGCACCCAACCTCACTTTATTTCTGCATATAATAAAGTTGCGAAACAGGGGGGATGACGTTCATGTTCATTTCCCTGTATATTTAAATGCAAAGAGAAAAGATGAATTATTTGCACAGATGCATATATTTTCAATCGATAGTGACTTGTCCCAGTTACAAACAGATGCAGGCATAATGGACGAATTGATGAAATACAAATTTGCAGATTATTGTGCGAAACGAAAGTTAGACAAAAGCATAATTCAGACAAGAAAACTGAAACCTAGACCGACTTAATTCGGCATTCGCGCAAGTAATAATCGTAATCGTAGATGAAATGTCTGCGGGGCGGGATAGCATCGATTTTGTTTCAATTAATGTTAAGGAATGCAGAAATGCTTTAAAAACAGAAAGTAAAAGGGTGGAGGCAAAACCCAGGAACACGCAAACGTACCCTATGCCTTAATGTAGCAATAATTAAGAGAATTCAATACGACCGAGATCCACGGATGCTTACGTTCTAACAATATAAGTTCTATATAACCAACATTTGAAATAACTTTCACTGCCTTCCGAGGAGAGATGCGGAAAAGGAAGAAGGATGTATAGTTTTACTTACAATCAAAATGAGAACTAAATAACTAAATGCAGACGCAAGTTATTTTAAAACTCACGATAGAAACCACGAATATAAGGTTACAAAGTGGGTGTTTTCAACCAGACAAGGCTTATTAAGTTGAACACTACAATAGTGAATGCCTGACACATATGAAAAAAGAGAGAAGTAAGATACGAAGATAGAAATAGAACAAACAAGAAGGCCGCGAAAATAATTCAAAATCGATTCCGCCGAAACGGTCTTGCACTTCCGGGCCAGTTCATGGGCCGTTAAGGGGAACGTGGAGGGCCCAGACGGCCGTCTGAGGTCAATTACATTGGGGGCATTTTCAGGAAGCGGCCTGAGAGCGGCCGGGAAGCGCCCACAATTCCCGTCCATTCGGCCGTCGATTTTTACGCAACGCGGCTATTACGCGACACGCCCGCACCAGATTACTGTTTTTATCGCGGATTATCGTGATGCAAGTAAGACAAGACTGCATGCATGCCTAAAGCCAGAATAATAATACTAGGTGCGTGTAGTTTACATGCTTAATTTGAAACATGGCTCTTATGAAAAATCTATTTGCAAGAAATATTTCCTTGGATGAAAATTGCACACGCCGAGTGGCTTATGAATTAAACAAATACTAGCGGAAGGAAAAAATGTTAAGGCCGAATAAATCAATATTAAAGCGGTGTAACATCCGGTTTTGAGGCTTATTATTTAATATGCAAATGGATATTATTAGTATAAAAAATCTACCCCAATTCGACACACACCACTTATTGTCAGCACGTAGATATGCACGGCCAACGTAAGTTTCAAAAACCGGATAGCGCAAAGTGATTCAAACGAATTATGGATTCTAAAGCTTCTCGTCAGTGTAGAATAGTTAACCATGTGTCTGTATTATTGTGTCACAAAAAGGCAAAGGTCACATAATAATGTAAGTGTAAACTACTACCTATAATGTTTGCATTTCGGCTATCCTTTTAAAAATCTACAAACTCGTCGAACTACATGTGAAGGCGATGAGTTAACAATTCGCAAGCGAAATAAAAAGAAAAGAGTAAAAAATGTTCCCAATGGGCCTATTGGGTACAAAGATGCAGCCACGCAGATTTGTGAAACAACAAAAATTTGCATATAATATATGGAAACAGTCCCATATACGCTTCATAAACCACGTACCACACCGCTTTATTGTAAGATCGTCTTACCTGACTGACGCTGTCGATAATTGATGTTAGATGTCCTTTAGTTCCTCTCAGAATATTACCGAATGACGACGCACTTCCCAGATTAGCTGGACCTTCTTCAGCCACAGAACGAGCTGAAATAGGGGAAACAATATTGGTATTGAACATTATTTCTTGTAAAAGAAGGGTATCACTTTAGTTACAACGAATATATCTTAAAGCGAAATACCGGCCGGTATTTGAAACACAACAACTACACCAGCATTCTTATGCAGCTTCTGCAAATGAACATAAATTAGAATAAAAAATCGAGAAATTCGAGCAAATTAGTATAAATACGTAAGAATTCAGCTGTCCACGATGCGTTTCGAAAACCGGTCGTTATTTCGCTTTAATAAATGAATGTAGTGAATTCCTCGGGAAAATCGATGACGCGTTTGGCGCGTAACTCCACGTAAATGTAAATATAAGTGTAAGGATGCGCAAGCTGCGCTTTCATTATTCACGGTAACTACCATAAGCGCTTTCATTGGCAAGATTATCCTACTCATATATTCTACACAACCTATGAGAATAGGAACCTAAGTGTCCTAAGTGCTTGAAAAGTAGAATAGTAAATTTTCGGAAGTGAATCTAAGTAGAAGACACCGCACTGGGCCTCCGAATCAATGGCTTTGGAGAGCAGAAAAAGGGGTCTTTTCGCAGAGAGAGAGAGAGAGAGAGAGAGAGAGAGAGAGAGAGAGAGAGAGAGAGAGAGAGAAGAGAGAGAGAGGGAGAGAGAGGGAGAGAGTCCTAAGACCTAACAGTCCCTAGAGAGAAATTAAGCATTGTTGAAATGCAAGGAAAAACGCTATTTGACTTACAAGAAACCGAAACGTAGTACAACGATCACAACAGTGAAAGTTGGGAGCACACAGAAATAGAGAGCGGGACCTATACGTGTCCAATACTAATAGTAAACTAATGGTATGAGCTCTTTCCTAAAATATGTATACGTTTATAGTTTACATTGTTTGCAACCATTTTTTGGAATTATAGTATTTGTTACTACAAACTACAACAACACCAACAAGGAATATGTAAATGTCGCAAATAAATATAGGATCTCCGAATAATCTGGCACTGTATAGCTGATTAGACAAATTAGCTTTGAGTATATTTCAGTGAAAAATAAATACTTGTGTTTTCATGTGTTTTCTTAGTCCTTCGAATGTCCCTGTAGATCGCAATGATTTCTACAACATGAAACACCGTGTCATAGCGGCACATAAAAATTTAGAGTGCGGCATACCTCCCTAGGCTGCGCGGACTTCATATGGGTATCAGGCGATTCATGTGACGCGCGCATGACGCACTAGTAAACATATGAACCGAATTTATTTGCAAGAGAAGGAAGGTGCTCTGTTTTTGATAATTACTGCAAGCGATATATATAAGTCACATTGCGGTATGCTGCCACCTTGACACGAATACATAAGCTTTAATTCTACCTTTTAGAGCATATATATCAATCAACGACGTTGGCACATAAACTGCATAAAAATTGTAATACTTTAAAAGGGTATGCTAGCCGGTTTTCGTAGCCTATGCTAATCACTGTATTCCCATGTAGTGGATGCAAACAACTGCGCATTATTGTTCGATTTTTTATTCCAATTATATAATTTGCGTAGCACATATGAGAATGCAGTTGCCCAACATACTTCTAAAACTGGCTGTTATATTGCCTTAAAAATAAATATTCAAACTTACCGTTCTGTGCTAGTGACACGTAGGGCTGGGTTGTGTCTAGCGCGCACTCGTTGGGATTCATCTATTTATTGATTGTTTTCCGGAGGGGCAGCGGCACAGGGTACGGTAGCGGTAGCGGAAGATAGAGAAGCGGAAGCGGACCGAAACACCGAACACACACAGAAGCGATGGGCCTGAGAACAGAGGACACGTTTAGTATACGAGGGTTACTTGAGATCGCAGTACCGTATACTAGTACTAGTATGTTAATTCGAAATTTTTGGGTATTTTCAGAGAAACTGCTTTTAGAAAATGTCACTAACAATTAGATAAGATAGACCCCAACGATCGGAGTACCAGTGTACGGTAGCGGTATATTGCAATTTGTTTTACAGTAATTTATAGCGAAAATAAACAAAAGTACGAGTACGAATACTATTATAAAAACAATACATAGGTTCGCCAAAATTTACAAATTTATTTACATCGTCGTTAGATGCTTATGTGCTATACTGGATGCGAGTGAGTATTTGTATAGGGTGCAGACATAAAAACATGAACCAGCAGTAAGATGATAAGTTTTAACTTATTTGCTTTTGCGTCAACAGTGCTGGGGATAAATTTAAAGCGAAATGCTAGCCCGTTTGGAAAATTTGCATATGATAGAAAATCCTATGTTATGCTAATTTTGTACGATTGCTGTTGACGATCGTACAAAATTAGCATAGGATACATAGGATTTGCTTATCATATGCAAATTTCCCAAAGGGGCTAGCATTTCGCTTTAATAATAACTGTTTATTATTAAGGCGAAATACCGGCCGGTTTTTGAAACGCATCTCAAGTACTTGCATTCCTATGCATTTACGGAACGTGGGGTCTAATTGAGGGGGTCTAGTTTTTATTCTAATTTTAGCTCATTTGCATATGCTACATAAGAAAGCAGGTATACATTGGCGCGTTTCAAAAACCGGCCGATATTGCGCTTTAAAGTTATCCATTATCCTAACATAACATACTACTACAACTAGCTCAATTCACAATTATTTACTCTTTGTAACAAAAATAAGAAGGTAAAGAAGAAGCTTTTCCACAAAAAAAAAAGAAAATATTTTCTGGTCCTAATCGTCAGAAGTGTGTAGAAGTGTGTGAATACATATTTGGCGGTTCTGCTTCAGCTCAAACGGGGGTGTATGAATGGCTGTTCCTCATTTGTATATGGGATGTCTGCCAGGAGCCCTCTCTCTCCCTCTCTCCCTCGTTAACTCTCCCTCTCTGCCTCTTTAACTCTCTCTCTCCCTCTTTAACTCTCTCTCTTTCTCTCCCTCTTTCTCTTTCCCTCTCTTTCTATCCACTTTAAATACATCACTGGACGCCTCGGCAACCAGAGCAATTACTCATTTCACATATATACACGAACGGAGTATTTTCCAGGTGACGGTGCAATAAATATGCATTGAGTTATGTGAATATCCAAAAAATACGACGGTTTCCGGGAAAATTTACTTCCAAAAGCAGAGTCGTGGTCTGATAATCAGAATTCAGAATCGGCCTGAGGTGGGCAGATATCAAGACAGTTGTCGTTTGCCTTTTAAGTAATTGTATCATAGCCTCGAGTAATAATAATAAACAAATAGAAATAATCATGAACTCACATGGCTAATATTACGTACGCACGCTAGCTACATCTTGCGCCATTTTTGCACATTGTACTGTATTTGTATTTCTGACGTCACAACTTTTCTATGGCAAAGTATGTTGTAGCGCTCACGCCACCAATATGAAAGAAAGTTTATGAACTTCACACAAATAGACTAGACCTAGGCCCCGTTACTTCAAAATATTCAGAATTCCAGGCAAATGGAATAATATATTATTGGGATCCTTGCACCCTTTTGACTCATTCCTCTGCTATAAAGGGTGAGTATTTCACCTTCACATTCTAATCTTACTATTAGTTCAGCAGCCTTGAAAAAATCGCTGCCTAACAAAAATTCCACTCAATTATATGGTGACACACGCAAAAGTACAAAAGTAAAAATGGAAAAACGAGAATATTAATTTAATATAAATCTCATTTGGTCCCACAGAAAGACAAATTCTAGAGTTTTTTTCTGCTCTAGTTTCCCAGAATGCATTATGAATTTAGTCAATATTGAAGCAGAAATATGACTCCCTTCCATAGAGGAGAGTGGAATTTTTTTGAGTGTTGAGAAGGCACGTGATTCTGAAACGTATGCTGGACAGCTACATCCCTATATATTATATGCAAATTCTGTTCCTGAAAAGGAATTTGCATATTACGAATTCACAACATGTCAAAAAGCCGAAAATGAGCAGAAGAAGTGGAGTTACAAAACGTAAAAAAAAGTTAATTTCGAAAGTGAATTTGTTGCCTGTAATTCGTCCATCAGTGAGTGTAGCATGCAAATTTTGCAGCTGGTAAGACCTTAGTAAAATTAGAAAAGCCAGAATTAGTCTGGGCACAAATGTGTACTATACTATAATGATCTATACATACCCTATTACATTACATTAATGGTCAATCAAATAAAATAGGAGAATACCCACACTGACAAATGGAGATGTCATGATAATGACAAGCTTAGCTTGTAAATAAGATTACCTAATGGTACATCAATTTCCTTTCCTACAGGTGAGAGCAGGGCCTTATAATTAGGTAGGGCCCGCTCCAGAACAATATTTATTGCTATGATAAATAAGTCTGACATATACAATAGTATAATGGCCAAATAGGAACATATTCAATTTAAGGACACCAACGCACTAACATACTAACATAATTTTGTCCATGAAACTAGCTGTCATTTCCTCTGCTACAACGCGAAACTCGGCTCCAGTGCCGCACAAGATTTGGATGGGGTGCCGCACCAAAAATTGGGGTGCCCCGCTAGATTTGCCCCCCCCCCCCGAATAGTGCCGTACAGGTGCGGCACCCCGGCCGGGTTTCCGTGACACGCCATACCTCTCTACTCAAAAATGTATAAAATCACAACTTTGACAAAGTTTTCTTCGTAACTTCATCGATTCATTACGAAGTAGTTACAGTAGTTCATAAACAAGAAAATAACTAGAATTGCCACAAAGCTCTTGAAAAACGAAGCCAAAAACAGGAAATGAAGAAGATAGGAAAAACAAGCTTGTTTGAGAATTCAAGACCTTTTCGAAGAAATGGTAAACACCCATTTTGCACAAATAAGAAGACTAATCAGAATATGTGGTATGAATTATGAATTATGCATAGAACAAAACCAAAGGAGTTACTATTGAGATTACTTCCCTTTATTTTTGTTCTCATGTTTTTCATGATTACTATAGTTCGATCGCAGACCTCCTGAGTCATAAGTGCACTGGTATACTGCCAGTGAGTCCTTGGTAACTTTACCAGTGAAACGGGGAACGTTTGAATGCGAACTCCCAGGGTCTCCCGTTGTTGTGGGAAGTCTGGGAGCCCAGTAGTCAAACCAAACCAAGAAAGGAGGGATATATCCAAGAATATTCTGGAGCACTTCAATGGCAGAGAACCGCTTCAGAATTGAAAATGCGGAGGAAATCTGTTGAAATTGATGGCGTGCCCAAGCCAAGAAAGAAGGACACTGAAGTCAGGAGAGAGAGAGAGAGAGAAAAGAGAGGGGAGAAAAGAAAAGAGAGGGGAGAGAAAGAGAGATAAAGAGTTGTAGTTGTGTCTCAAACTCTACACTGGCTGTGCATAAATCGATTCCCTTGTGAGGGCCAAACCCATGGACCCATGGCCAGAAAAGACCCACATAATATACATGCAAATATAGACCCCCCCCCCTATACAAGCCCCTCAATTATGTAGAGGTTTGGTTTAACCCGGGGTTGGTATTTTCACAAATTACCAGAAGTTATGCCAATTTTGTGGAAACTATCGAGAAATGACAGTTCTTGGTTGTCCCTTTTTTATAATCAATGTCAAAAAATAAGGTCCAATTATCATATCATATAGGGGGGGGGGGGGTAAAATACGCCTTTCGTATCTTCACCTATATGTTAAATGACAGAACTAATTTAGTACAGTAAGAAAAGGGCATTTAATAAAAAAAGGGTGCAATTTCCAGGATTTCTGTGCATATATGTATGGCTTTTGGGATCATATGCGAAAACTAAAAAATCCTACTCTATATTAGACACACATATAGTTTTGAAGGCAGAGTCAGCAGAGCAACTAATTTATAAAAACCCAATAAAAATCCAACGCCACATTTGAATAGAATACTAATGAACTTGGTTGATGGCGACTTCTCGCCAACTACTGGGCCCTTTTAAAAACGCTGAAGCCTACGATTCTCTGCGAAGGATGCATATGATATGGAAGAGAGTGATGAGAGATGGAGAGAAAATATATTGGGTTGAGAGACAGTGAAGGAACGGGAGAGGGATGGAGACAGAGAGAGAGAGATATGTGAGAAAATACTTAGTAATAAAATATCATAGCATTTAGAAAGGGTAAGATGTAATGGAATAGATATAGATAATAGCGGTAGTATCCGCAACTAAAAAAAAGATAACAGCGGGAAAAAAAACAGCACGAAAAAGAAATATATAGAAGATATAGGGATATAGCTATAGAGTGATAGTTTTTAGAAACGCACTCCATCGTACATACTGTTTTATTTCAGCCGCAGTGCTTTGCCTTTGCATCACTTCAAACTTAAAGCGAAATACCGGCCGGTTTTTGAAACGCATCGAGTAATCCCTGCTTTCCTATGCTTCATATGCAAATGAGTATAAATTTGAATAAAAAATAGACCCCAATAAACCCCTTTTAGCATAACCTGCATAACTGCATAAGAATGCTGATATTTGAGATGCGTTTCAAAAACCGGCTGGTATTTCGCTTTAAGCTGTATACTCAACTTCACCTCAGTTGAAAATTAGTCAAGTTTTGCATTGATTTTCTCAGCCTTGAACATCCGGTAATTTAACTAACATTCACTAGATTTTAGTAATATTTCCAGCTTTTCAGTCAGTTGCTTTCGAAAGTTTCAATCCCCCATAATAATGATATCTGCCTTCCAAACGGTGTGTTAATGATCCAATTTCCTTCAGACTTGCTTGCGGCAGCTAACCGGCGCGCTTTTTGCGCGCGGTTTTTGTGCCGTTGTGGTTAGCCTTTTTGCCGCATTCCACATTGAGTTCAGTCCGCGCTTCCTTATAAAAGACACCCAGAATTTCCTTCCTTTCAATTAGTGTGATGGCAGACCATTCGTTTTTCTTTCACTATTCTAATTGCTTTTTTTCTAATTGCCTAATTATCTTACAGTTTCCGGTTCCGATCTACCAGTTTTCCGACGCAGTATGACCGAGCTAATATGCAATTTTCCAATAAAAAGCCTAACAGCATGGTGTACGCGTCCTGTGTAATGATTAAGAAACGGCGTATAAATGAACGTTGAGCGAACCAAAGCGATAGCAACCCCTCTCAAACCGTGTTGTACAAAAGGATAAACGATTTGTTTATTTTATGCAGTTAAAGACTGTTGAAAACTATTCATATTTAGTTATGTAACCAAAATTTCTCTGATACTTGTCATAGTAAACAAGTAAACTTTAATTGAAACACTGATACAATCGAGCATTTTTGAACAGTTTAGAACATGCAAAGGGTTATGTTTCATTCACGATATGTTTCATTCACGTTCTTGCTTACTAAACTAAAGTTTGCACTAAAATAATATACTCTAAATATTCTACAAATTGAAATATATATATGTGGTTTCTAGTTCTTTTCTACTGACGTTCTCTGTCTCTCCTGTTTTTTCTATGTCTATCCTCTCGCGTATATAAGTTCCGCCTTGAATCACCTTACCCTAAATTTTAGAACCTTAAAACCTTAAACTTAAATGTTATAGAGTGATGGGCCGTTCGGCAGCCTACTCGGCCATTGGCGTCTCTGCGTTCTGTGTATCTCTCATCGTCTTCTACCTCCCCTATTTCTTCTCGCAAATTGATACAGTACGAGGAAGACTTCAGAGGTAAAGTTGGGGTTTGTAGTTTGTAGTTTTGTATGGCCATTCATTTTTACTGCTAATTAACTTCCGTAAATCGCCTCGAAAATTATACGACAACACCCAAATTCTTCATAAAAATGGCTGTTGCTCACTAGGAAATAGGTCGATGGTTCAACGGCTTGTCTTATGCCAACCCCGGCGCGGAGTAGTTGAAAACGAACAGCTGGTAATTAGAATAATTCAATCGATAATCAACTAAGCAATATTCCAGAGAGATGGTGGAGTTCGACGAACTATCCCGTGATACTTGGAGCGAGTTGATGCACAACTCTGGAAAGATCGTATTCGGAAGAGCCAAGAGACAGGTCGATGGACAGTGCCGTATGTTTTGCACATTTAAAGGGATAACCCCCTGGTTTTGGGGGAAAGTCCAAAGAACAAGCAAATTGGTTGCAACTACGGTAGCTCATCTGGATTTCGGTCAATAGCTGGCAAATTTTGTGGCAGGGAATGCGGTTATCTTTCCGAAATTCCAGACATGACCAGTATGAGACAATTAAGGAAAACTATTTTTTTCTACGAGGCTGACCTATTTAATCAATAATAATTTTTGTAGTAGGATAATTCCATGTGTTTTAGACTGTGCTGCGGAGAACACTTGCCCTCCCGGACCTGCAGGACGTCCCGGTGACTCCGGACTGGACGGAGTTCCCGGAACTCCCGGAACCAGTGGAGAACAAGGCCTCCCGGGACAGAATGTACAGTACATGGTAAGTGGATGTGGCAATGTTTATACTTTATTATAAACGCATCGTTTGATAGTCAAATATGCGCAGAGAACATTAATCATAAGCTGCGAAATCGTTGAAAAAAAGCAAATGAATATTCGAAAGAAGTATACGGTAATGCATATTCGAAAAAATCGAAAAAAGTATACGTTAATGCTACACTATTTGTTCCGTTAAAGGGTCGGCACTGAAAATTTCAGTCATATTTAGCGTCGGCGGTGAGGTCGAAAGCCATAATTTGGGCGGGCATTGGGTCGGAGATTAACAGAGTAAGTACCCCTTAACATTTCAGCTCGCCGGTAAGGATAAATGTCGTTCGTGTCCTCCCGGTAAGAGAGGTGTTCCTGGATACCCAGGAGAGCCTGGTCCTATTGGTAAGCCTGGTGAGCCTGGAAAGCCTGGAGACCAGGGAAGACCTGGAGTTCTTGGAAATGCTGGAAACCTCGGAGAACCGGTAGGCATAAACTCCTCACAGTGTCCATTTTAGAAACATTAGTCTCAAACACACTGTACTGCAAAATACTGTAGCGTAACTCGGCAAAACAATATCTGATTTGGAACTGGTCTTCAGCCGGCAGAATGCTGAAAAGCTGAACTATTATTATAGAATACCGGTCGGCTCACACCGCCTGAGGCGACTTACATGGAAATATGATTGGTTTAGCATGGGCATACTTATATACAAAGTTTCAAACGTATCATAAGAAATTCACATAATAGAAAAGAATTGCATATTCTTCCTTCGATATTGAGCTGCGACACTCTTTTCTCTGGTCTTCAACCGCGAACGCCCCTTCTTTTTGCCCCCCTACGCGGCTGGCCGGGGGCCCCCTGCGCGGTTGGCTGGGGGTGCGCTGCGCGGTTGAGCTCCCCGAGGCACCGCGCACCCAGCCACGTAGTTTGCATACTACGCGGCTGGGTGCGCCCCCCTCTGCGCGGTACGCGGTTGACTACTCCCGCACTGGAAACTGCGCGGCTGGCTACGCGTGCACTCCAATTTGCGCGGCTGGCAGAAGGGGCGCTGCGCACCCAGGAACGTAGTTTATACCCGAACACGAAAATTTGCATTTCCGTAGCGCACATCGGTATGCAAATTAGGCTACAGTTACTCTTTTATATAATAAGATAGATTATGCTTTCTTTGACAATGAGCGTTCGGGTTGTTGGGTCAATGATTACCTAATGGTGAATACAAAAGATGTGAATACAAAAAATTCTAGGGTGACGTTGGTAAAGAAGGAACCCAAGGACCACTCGGACCACCCGGAAAGGAAGGAGTACTGGGAGGTGGGACTATTGTGTAATATTGAAATACACATATTAAATATAAGTATAATAATGATTTTATTACGTACACATAAAATTCGTGAGAAAAACATATATATGCAACGATAGACATGCTTACCATTAGTGCACTCTCTTATTGAATTTAGCAACAGATTTGACGGAAATGGTGCAATAGCTAATGCCTGCGAATTTTACAAATTAATTACACACGCATATCAGAAAGATAACAAGCGGCCCACGCTCGCTTTCGAAGCGAATGTGGTAAGGCTAATGTGGTAACTCTTTGTTAGATTGAAGCATCTATTGATGATTGTTTCGTGTGAGTATATTAATCCTTTCAATAACTCTTCTTTTACAGAAAAGGGAGACCAGGGTGAGCCTGGAGACAAGGGCGTCCCCGGACCCAAGGGCTACCCCGGCCACCCCGGACAGAACGGACCCATTGGAAAGATGGGAGACGTTGGACCGAAGGGAGCTCCCGGACAGCCTGGTATGAATTTCCATATGTAAATTAGTAAAGGGAAGGTAATTATGAACATTCACTGGTCATGTAATTTTGTAAAATAACACACAAAGTATGCGGATCACGTTTCGATATCTGTAATCATAGTGATTAATTGTCCAAAATCATACAATATTACCATAAACTGGTTTAGGTCCTGATGGTAATTACTCTAATTATCTTAACTTACCATAAATTAAGGTCGTGATGGCTACAAGGGTGGCGACGGAGGTTACGGCAACCCTGGTCTACCCGGACAAGATGCAGCTTACTGTAAATGTCCCGCCAGGAAGCACAAGACCAAATTGTTCTAGAAGAATCGACAGAACAAATGAACCAAATCCAAATGACACTTTTTCCGAAGAAAATAAAATTTTTCCTTCTTTTGGTGGTTAAAGAGTGATTGATTGTGTACTTCTTTTTACTTACCGATATATGCATGTGCAAGTAAGGTTTTTGAAAACATCGTGTAGACCAGCATTCTTATGCAGCCTATGCAAATGAACACAAATTATAATAAAAAATCGAGCTAAATTCGAGCAAATAGCATCAATACGTAAGAATTCAGTTATCCACGATGATGCGTTTCAAAAATCGGCCGGTATTTCGCTTTAGGTAGCAATCTACGTAACCCTAGAATAAGTTGTTTAATATTCCTCTGGGGATAGTAAAATCTTCGTCGTTCTAATTTTTTCCACAAAATAATTGCATACTCATAATGAATACTACACGGCAAAGTCATAACTCACTTTTTCTGCAACACTATTTGTTATAATGATCATAAAACTGTTTCTTAATGTTTGAATTCGGGTTAAATAGTTTTTCGGCTGTTCACCTACGACGTCTAATAACCCATTATTACGTACTGCTTCTGTGCTCCCGGTTTTCTCCAAATTGCTAGATCAAACCTCTAAAGCTAGTGAATTTCAACATACGCTTGAATTTAGTGGAATAATCATAGAAAACCTAATTCTAAAATTAAAATAGAACGCACGTGTTAGTCACGTAAGTACTTGTCCTTTTTTGCAATTTGTGATTTAATTATACTGTGGAATCCCGCTCTCCTATTTTTTCCATACACCCAATAATTAGGAATATAATTAGCTTACGAAATACCCGAAGGCAATTGAGAGGGAGTTTGGTGTTTTCTGGTCATTGGTCGTTCAGACTGATGTTCTAAGTCTTATGATACGTGGTAAGCAATGTAAACACATAAAAAGGAGTAAAAACTTACTGTAGGAGCGTGATCTTCTTATTATATAAAGGAGAAGAGTTTACTTTTTTGTTTCCGTGAACGAAACGGAATTCTACGCTTCAGACGTTTGGTATAGGTATCACTTTTCGCAACTCTTCAAAATAAGCCCAATCGAATTTTATTACATAAACTTGGAGGATACGTTTCAGGCGTTTCACATAAGTATGCAGTATGATCATTTTAGTAGGATCGCCTGAGTAGTCGCCTCTTGCGGCGATAGTCGTCTGGTACTGTAATAAGAAATTTATTTATTTATTTATTTATTTATTTATTAAATAACATCACAGGGTGTGCATTACAATGAAATTATGAAAAGAACGTACTATGTAACGAGTCGTGTTGTCGTTGATTAGCAAACAGTTAATTTGATAATAAAACAATGGAAATCAAGCGTAATATGTAGGTAATGGTGCCAGGCATTTCAAGTTTTGCAAATATTTGCCGCGATCGTATGATATGTGGGCGATATTGTATTGTTGCCTCAAACATATTATATTATTGTATATTATGAATGTAATTAGCACCGCAATCAGCTACAACGTACTGGTCTCCCTATATATAAGACGGGTTATATTCCAGGAGTGAAACAGCAGCAAAGAACACATCGTTTTGATAAGTCAGCGGTTAAGGTTAAACTTCAACGTCACTCAAAAAAAAACCTACCTCTGTAATTTTTGGCAATGCCTAGTCAGGAATGTTTGCCTATGATATTCATTGAAACCTCGCTAATAGTTAGGCTCACATAATTTGTTTTCCTGATACTTTCGTAGGTATCCAGAATTGAACCAGCAATCATCCGCACCAAAATCTACCACACTGCCACTATGCTGTGGCGATATTTGATGTTGTTATGTGACATGTGTATTGTTGTTCGTACTGGCCACCAGCTTACTCTTAAATTAGTACGATTTAATAGGACGTTAGGATTCAATTGTGCAAAAAAGGTGATCTTTAATCACAATAAAAGAAAATAAACTACATTGCTCTTATGAAATCAACAATGCGATGTTTGACACCCCTAGAGGCAGGCTTTTTCTCTAAAGCGCACCTTTGCTTGTAATTTTGTTGATTAACTTTCAGTTTCCACAAAATTAGGTTACCACAGTAGTCATGCGTTTAAAGGGGCGGTGTAGGTGAGTGAACAACAGTTGGTAGTACTCCTTCGTGAATAAAGTTAATATATTTAATTCCAGCAACAATGTAAATCATTATTATTTTATTTCCATAGCATGATCCTAGTTGTCTTTGTGGTACTGTACTTAAAGACTGTCCAAAATAACATTTGATAATCTAGACCCTGACGGCCAGCCAAATCATACGGTAGGTATTTATGTCAGGTTAATTAATACCACCACAGAATTTCGTTAGCCACCAATTTAGTGACGTTCTTAGAAGAGATTTATAAACGGAAAACTTAAAGCATGCGAGTTATAACACAAAGTCCATTTTTTTTCCTTGAGTAAGTGATTTTTGAGCTAACTTTTGAAAGTGAAGTAATTTTTTGTTATTACATTAATTAGGACGTCTTGTGATACTGTAATTGCCGTTTGCTAACCATCCGTGTGCCGCCTGTTCCCGTGTGCCATACGCCATACCATAGGTTATTTGAGTAAAATTTAGCTTGACTCTTTATTTCTTGGAATTCATCAGCATTTTTTATCCAGAATGTAATTAATCTTACATTGTTTGTAAAATTATTAGCCTAACAAGAATTTTCAAGAATTACTTTGATTCAAACATCCCCGATAACTAACCACGCATGTTTTTTTTGCGTACTGGCGAACTTGAATGATTCCTACTGTGATTTTTGTTCAGTGAATCTTGATCTCTACACGTTAATCAAATTTGATGATTTGAACAGCTTAAGTTGTAAACAAAGCATTTTACCCCAGAGACTTGAAAATAATAAATTTGATCAGGCTTGCAAAAATTTTTTAAAGGTATCGGTTCACCTTAAAGGATCGCAGTCACTACAAATTCGTACTTTTTATTCGCTTTTCATTAATTGTTCAAGTATGTGAAGAAAACGACGATTCCAGCGCCAAAGTACGGCAAAACGAACTCAGGGAGAGAAATCCCTGTTTATGACTTTTACTTATATACCGTAGTTTATAATTGCCCGTATAGAGTTTCATAATAAATACCCTGCAGTGATAAACCACGCGCCAGGTGTAACACTGCAGGCTGTTCACTCTCCAAGTACCCCTGGCAATTGCATATATGCACACAGGAAAGTGAAAACCCCGAAATGTGCCCGATTATTGCAAAAAACCCCAATATGTTCCAGATCAGTTCCCGATATGTGCCCGATCTCCAATAATCCGGCACATTTCGGGAACAAGGCCTGAAATGTGCCCGATTATTTGAAAACCCCCGATATATGCCCGATCATGTCCCGAAATGTGCCAGATCAAACCGTCCACGTGTTTGGGACCGCAACGCAACAAGCACGTGCTAGCTCGCGATTTGAATTTCGAAAATTTTCCCAAGTCCGCGAACTCTGTTATGTTTTGTTTGTTTCGATACATTAATACATTATGCAGCTTTGAACGTTCTATTATTGTTTCCGCTAACATGTTTGTTGCATTGCCGTCTACGTTTGACGTTGTGAATAGGAAAGTGTGCCGTGAACTGCAAAAAATAGATATCTTCAATATGTTAACTTCCACTCTATATTCTGTATTACTATTTGTATCGCGTATCTGTGTACTCTCTAATCGCTGCCGGTTTCCAGGCTTCATTGTTACGCGGAAGTATGGGAATCGAGCCAGTGGAATTTATGCCGGATTGGAAAGTCTACCACATTCAAGCTTCCTTTCTTGATGGAGGTATGTGTTCATATCATTTACTTGCGAGGTTTGACTATAGATGGTAGCGTATGTGTAGCGTTACAGGGATTGCTACTGGAGTAGTGGTTTGTACCTTATCACATTAATTGCTACTATTTCAGGGCACAGTTAACTCGAAATGATCTCCCACACAATTTGGATATGATATCAGGACGATTGAATCATTCGAAGCAGCCGCGCGTGAAAGAAACCACTTTGGAAGCATAATGGATAGTGGTGGTTTTTCCCTGTTTTAATTGCTCTCCTGTTAGTGTTATTTATTCATGACTGCCTTCATTTGTTTCTTATTGTAGCGTTAATATAGAATTTCGAAATCGAAGCTTTCCTGGTATATACATTGTACACCTCTGTTAAGTTATTCTAGTGCTGATTATTCCCGCTTTTTAATGATTAATGCATTGAACACGTACGCTTGGAACCCTAAATTCGCTACTTTCGCGAACCTTATTCTTACAATTAAAGAAACTGTGCACTGGCTTAAACAGGACTTTGTAAATCTCCAATTTAGTTGATCACAGCCCTAAATTGTTTTGTTGGTTTTCCCTCCGCTTATTTCTTATTTGCTTTAACCAATACTGTACCACATTGTTCGTTTTCCAGTTCTATAAAAAATTTTTGTACACAAACGTGTTTATGGTGGTTTCCTTTTACTTGCTTTTTCGTACCGTAGTTGCAACTTTATTTGGAGTGGGAGGAGCCTACACGTTTATTGTATTCTTTTAATTGCTGTCAGTACCGTAATTGCAACAATATTGGTAGCGAATGTGGCATAAAAAACCCCGATATGTGCCCGATCAGTTCCCGATATATGCCGGGCTATTCTTGAAAAACCCCGATATGTGCCCGACCCGTGCCCGATTATTTGAGGGACTTGATCGGGCACATATCGGGGTTATTTTTGCGATAATCGGGCACATATCGGGGTTTTTCATTTCCCATGACCGGCGTCGGTCATTTATCAAAACTCATTCTCATTGATTTCTCTCCCTGAGTTCCATTTTATGTGGATTTTTATGGGTTGCATATTGTTTTATAAATCTGCTTGCATCTAATAAAAATCGAATAAAAAAGTTGATTTTGAAGTGACTGCCTTCCTTTAAATTGTGTTTTTTTTTGATCGGTCCGAAATGGCAAAGGGTTATTGTCCTAGACACTTACCCTTTTCCATTTTGGACCGATCAATGCACCACTTTATCACCTACTATCTCCGTGAGTATTGAAATAGAACACTACTTTTTGTATTGATGTCCAATATTTTGTGTTTGTGTTCTTCTAGTTCATTCTTCTCTTTCTTGGGTCTTGGGCCTATATTTTCGTTATTTATATAAGGATTTTAAATATATTTGTACAAAAAATTTCAGAATCTCAGGAACTAAATAGGCACTAATTTATCTTCATATAAATAAAACAATGTCCTCACAAACCGACGATTTTGATGAACAATTTTTTGGCTGCGTGCTACTCGGAGTAAGTTCAAAGGAAATATCATTTGTCTTTATTATTTTTGAAGCCACTGCTACATACAAATTCGAATTGCTCAAAATCTTCCTGTAGGTTCAAAACATTCAAAATGAGTACCATTATGTGCTGCAGAGCGCAAAAGGGCACATAAATTTGCATATAAACCACGTGTTATGTCACTTTGAAATCACCTTTTCAGGTAAATATTGTGGGCGTTGTCCTGAACGGTTGTGCCACCTATTTTGTCTTCACTGATCCACAATTGCTAAATTCAACTGGAATTATTTCAATGTCGACGACTTTTGCAAATTTCGCTTATAATGTGACCTTTGTGGCCTATGTTGCGCCCCAAATGATCATGTAAGGGTTCGGATAGTATATTAATTTATTTTATACTAATTATTTGCTACAGTATTAATCTTACCGATGATATATGTTTTAAGACATGTCTTGGGCCCGCACCCGCATGCAACCTCAGACACAAAAAGTTTCGAGACGCCCAGAGACACCTTTGAACACGCACAGACTCAGGCACCCACATACACAGATACCTTGAATTTGAGCACAAAAACATTTCCAAAAAAAGAAAATTTCCATTCGGGGAACACACAAAAAGGGACGTGTTCAAACTACATCTACCGTTCGTTCAATTAATCACCGCTTATATTTACTAACCTTTTTTGTTGTGATGTTCTTCATTACGTGGACAAATTTTAATTATTAGTTAGATGAGCAAAACGTACGCTGAAACTACGATGATGGAGCAAAATAACACTTTTTTTTGCACCGCTTATTTCTTGAAAGGGTCTAGCTCCTGAAAAATGCTTTATGTTGAATCTAAGATTGCACACTAGTAACGCTTTGTTTTGCAGACACCGCTAAACAATAAAAGATAATTTTTTGTTCAGGAAACGCGGTATGAATTACGAAGATAAAACGATGCTCACAATATCAGTTTTCACTTGGTTTCTATTCTTTGTTGGTCAATATTTCGCGTTTGCACTATCGATAAATAGGTTTGTTTTGTTAATATATTTTAGCTTATTAGTCAGATTTTATTTCAAGCGCTTCCTTTAAAGGGACAGGCCCATCAAAATAAACCTATATTTACGGTATACATTTAAGCTGAGCGCATCGGAAAAAAAGTTTTCCATGGCAAATAAATGTGAAATTTAGTTTGTATATATTGTAATAAAAATGATTGATAGTCACTATGAACGTATCGTAAATATAGGTTTACTTTGATGGGCCTGTCCCTTTAATGTCATAAAATCAAGGGGATGTGTATCAATAAACTATATATATAAAAGGGTACTCCGCGGTTAGCACGCCGCGCAGCCTTGCGCGCTTTCCTCGCGTGCTCGCGCCCCGCACAGCCGGACAATTTGTTGGCATGCCGGGTGCGCAAAGCCTCCGCGAAATGGTCACGATAAACTTTTATTTAATCAATTTATCCCAGATTCATCGCTGTATTTATTCCAATTTTCTACTTCAATCATGCGAATAAAAATCGAACGATTATTGCATCGGCATTACTCTGGCTTTTCTCTACTTGGCATTTATTGTTTTTCGCTTTTGGTGAGTTTTATTATAATTTAATATCTATTTTGCAAGCTGATTGAGTTATTTATTGAGGATACCCTTCTTATGGGCCCAGCCCACATTTCGAAAAGTATTGTAAGATAAGATTTAAAAAAAAAGGTTAGGGTTAGGCCAGTCTTCACAAGAGATCTGAACCCCGCTCGGGTCCGGCCTGCTCTGGGTTTTTTGTGTAATCCAAAAAAATGTGATCCAAACCAAATTCTTGTAGGCATTTGCCCTACCGTATACTATCATGCTGTAGGATCGTTTCTCTCCGACAGTCGAAGCGGACGCTCTTGTGTCAATTTTCTTAGGGTATGTTGAAGAGTTGAAGTGGTATGGTGCGTGGTTTGAAAAGCAGGTAATTGCACTCCTATTATGCAAAACACAAAGTGAAAAAATGACCAAATAATGCAGATAGTAGTGCAGTTGCTTAGTATAATTTTAGAAAACCACTAGCCTTACTTCTTTAAATTTCTACCTATTTTTGAAAGGCTTTCTTTTGGAAACATATATGTGCAGTCAATTTCGTATGTAATTCCATTGCGTTGTATAGACTACAACCACTTATTTATTGGAAATGATCGAATTTTCGCGCGCACTGTATAATTCGAGCGCCGTAGAACAGACTGAACATAATGTTTTGTATATTATTGAGTAGTGTTCTTTTAAAAGCGGTAGCTATCTAGACTGGGGTTTTACAATTTCATACCGTATACTGTTAGACGAATGGACGATATTAGCCCGTATTCTCGCGTCACTCTGGGAGAAACATTTTGGTAGGCCATTCCCAATCTCCTCTGTGGCCGTCACAAACAGCGGGAACCTACCTGGGTGGGACAATTGGTCTCTGCGTGTCTCTGCTTCGTGTGATCCCTCTCTTTCTCTCACCGAGACTGGGAACCGCCCGGCGCGTTCGTGCATACGGCCACTGGTAGGTCTACCAGATTGGAAATTGGAACTGGGAGCGGCCTCCCAGTGGTGGGCGCACGTGATTTAACATTATTCATTACGTTGATTATGATGGAGAAGCTGAACTGAAATTGTTACTTTGCGGAAGAATAAATGCCTTATCATTTTTTTCAGATGGCGGTTGAAATGTATTTTCTCATTTCTCTGGCGTTCACCTCATTGGCATCAGATGCCTTTTGTGCGTCGAGAGTCCTTCTGAATAAAGTGGGTTGCTTTCTTGAATACTCTGTTTTGAAAAAAAAATCGCAAACGTTAAGGAGTACGAGAAAGTGCAACCTTACTAGTGGTAAAGAAAGCAGTATGGAAATTTTTATATATAAGATCCCGCACTCCAAACGTTAGCTTGTTCATGCCCCATAGAGTATTTAACTCCTGTTTCGGAAACGCGAAACTGCCCAAAATCTTGCTACAGTACGACAAAAATCGTACTTCGACTCAAGTTTTTTTTGAAACTTTGTCTGGACTCTCTCGCATTTGCTTGTACACTCAATGTCTCTGCTGGAAACTAGAAAGAGCTGCTGAATGGTCTGTTTCCTGTTTCGCGTTTCCGAAACTAGAGTTAAATACTCTATCACTCTAAATCTGTCGTTATTCCTCGCTTGCAAAAATGTGTACTCTACCGTACTTGCGAACTCTTCAGAAATTGCTCGCAATTATGGTTTTCAACTTTTAAGAAAAGTGCAGTTTTGGCAACGTAATTGTAGATTGCTAATATATATCAGGTATTGAGAAAGAGAGAGAAAGAAGGAGAGGGAAAGGGGATACGAGAGAGTAAAAGAGAGAGAGAGAGAGAGAGAGAGAGAGAGAGAGAGAGAGAGAGAGACGAAGAGCGTCGAACTATTAACTGTCTATCTAATTAAAGAATAAAAAAACTTAAAGGGACAGGCCCATCAAAGTCATTATGAACGTATCGTAAATATAGGTTTATTTTGGTGGGCCTGTCCCTTTAAGTGGCAGGATTTCTTATAGGCATCGTCACGTGCATTTTTTGTTATGATTTACTAATGTGATTTCTAGTACGCCAAACCATACATTTCATTCATAACGCATAATTATATTAGTGATATGTGAGGTCTATATAATGGACCAAAATTAAACCAGCCATTTTGTAAAGAGAGAGAGAGAGAGAGAGAGAGAGAGAGAGAGAGAGAGAGAGAGAGAGAGAGAGAGAGAGAGAGAGAGAGAGAGAGAGAGAGAGAGAGTGAGAGGGAGTGGAAGAGCTGTAACGGCATACAATTTTCCGGCACACAATTTACATAGGATGTACGCAAAAAAATAACATCCGGATATTGTTTCATAAAATTTGAGTACTTCAGAATATCCGTGCAAAACTGAAGGCCACCGATCTACCGTTTCTCTACCAGAGCTTGTGTAGCTCATTTCTACTCTCTATTGAATGTTTCCTGGCTGGATATATTGTTAATAATGTTGCGGTAAGTACATACTTTTCTAGCACGAATGTGCTAGAAATACTGCATCGATATTTGTGACATGGGAATTATTCACAGGTCCCCTAGAAAAAGATATATCACATGTGCTTTTATGGGAAAGTTGGACGATCATCATTTTTGCATGCTATCCGGCGCGGTTTTTACCAGCAAAGCGAAATACCAGCCGGTTTTTGAAACGCATTGAGTACACCTGTTTTCTCAGGCAGTTCATGCAAATGAGCATAAATTAGAATAAAAAATCGAGCAAAATTCGAGCGGCTTAGCACAAATTCGTGAGAATTCAGTTGCCAACGATGCGAAAAAATTGGAATGAAATCAGAGTTTAAAAAAATATTTTTCCACTTTAGACCTCATATACTGTGTACTTCTGCTTGACGACGTTGAATAGAGCGGTTGGACGAATGAACTCAGGGTTAGTTTCTCAATAAAAAAAGATAATAACTGTGTGAAGCATACATTTAGTATTGGCGGGTGGCGCAGTGCCTAAGTCGCTGTCTCAAGAGCGGCACTGCGGCTCGTCGGTTCGATTCCTACCCCGGGCAGACCAAGCCTTCTCATTAAGAGTACATTGGTGGTAATTTTGGTTGCGGAGGAAAAGGTCTCAATCGCTATCCCTGGCCGGGAAGTGAACTAACTAAAAAAAAGAGCAGGCCGGCACGGGATCTGCGCGAGTTCAGAACTCTTGCGAAGGCGGGTCTAACCTTAAAGCGAAATGCTAGCCCCTTTGGAAAATTTGCATATGATAAACAAATCCTATGTATCCTACGCTAATTTTTGTACGATTGCCGTGGACGATCGTACAAAATTAGCATAGGATACATAGGATTTGCTTATCATATGCAGATTTTCCAAAGGGGCTAGCATTTCGCTTTAAAGCGAATTAGCGGTCGGTCTCAACAAAAAAATACGAAAAGAGGAGGAGTAAACAACCGTGCGTTTACCGCCGTTTTCAAAAAGTGCATTTTTGCACTTTTACTAGCCAAATTCAAAATATTTTATCAACATTTCGTCATTTGGATGCTTCGGAGTGTGTGATCATTTGAAAAGGCCATCCCTCGATTTTTTCGGGGCCGTGCTAGTATTAAAATCGGCAAATCGCCGGAACCGAATTTTCCCATACAAAATCGCAAAAAATGGTTGTTTGATAACATTTTTATGCAAGACGCACTTATTTGTTTGTGTTTTTATGTTTATTTTCGTTTATAACTCTTTTCAAACTATTTTTGGTGGAAAAACCCCAAACCGGGTGGTATTTCGCTTTAACCTTTTTAGCTAAATGTTTTGAATATAACTCGGTCCCGTCTGTGATAGTTCAGCGGTGTCCGGTTACCACATAGTCAAAATTTGTTCGTTATCAAATTAATGAGTACCTCAACGCGTAACACAGACATACACCTTTCATGAGGTAAAAAATCTAAACACAGAGTGAAATTCAAGTATGTGGGCCGCCACGAACCCAGCAGGAAATTCACTATTAACTGAAAATAGCATTGTTCTTTTCAGTGCACTCGTCCTTATTTTCCACCGGGCATTGCGTTTGCGATGCGTTTCCATTTTTTATTTATGTGTGGCTCCAAAGAAAGCAAAGATGATATTTGTGTCGCCGGAGGTCGGTAGAAGTCAGTTTTTTTGTATATTGACTTGGAATTAATAAATCTCGGTAAATAGGCAATTAGGCAATTAGGTTATTAAGCAATTAAGCAATTAGGCAATTAGGCAATTAGGCTCACCATCAATATATTAAGATTTCCTTTGAGACAAATTACCATAAAACTGCTGAAAGCCATGTTCGTATGCTATGAATTCGGAGGTCGATTCTCTGGTAACTATCAGAATTCTTTAAAGCTGTACAGCTCGTGGTTGTGAACTATTAGTGGGACATTCAAATTCCTACGTGTTAGATTATGTGCCTGAAGGACACATTTCAAAAATCACCTGTCATACCACTTTAAAGGAACTGATCCGGTACTTTCCAGGTTCCACCCACGTTTCCACAGACACACAGCGTGGTGGTTGGCGGGTGCAGCCATCTCAGCACAGGACGTTCGGAAGAGCCTTCATGACACAATCGGCGCCCGCTTAGTATTGATTGACAATTATCGATCGCAAAGCAATTAGCCCAATTGCCCTAATTGCCTAGCCCGAAGCTATTTGTCATTTTGATCTCGTCACCAACTTCTGCAGAACATGACAGAATTTTGAAAAAACATCCCTTTGATAAGGGTCCGAAGAGTAAAATATTTATTGTCGTTGGCTAACGTCCCGAGACGATTTTCACGATCTATAGGATTGCATTAAAGCGAAATTCTGGCCGTCTCTTTGGCAACGCATCGTCTACACCAGCATCCTTACGCAGTTTATGCAAATGAACATAAATTAGAATTAAAAATCGAGCGAATTTGCATAAATACGTAAGGATTTATTTGTCCATTATGTGTTTCAAAAAGCGGCCGGTATTTCGCTTTAAAGGAGGAGGCTCACGAGGATGAAGTGCTCAAATAGTTTCCTTTTATCGAAGGATAATGGGTTTATCTTCCAAAAAAACAAGTATTATAAGGTTCAGCGCTTTAGTTTGAAGGAATTAATTAATCTAAGAACTCGAAGACAAATAAAATAACCTATCGTATGCAAGGTAGACTGCAAAGCTAAACATGCAAATTTACAAGTCATTTTGCAAGCCAGCACAAAATTTGCATGCCCACTATGGAAATCAACTATTTTTTACGATCCAAAATTTTGATTGAATTCATAGTTTTATATTGATTTACTCCTTCCAGTTAAAAGCTTTTGCATTGTAAAGCATGTCTTTCGGAACTTAATACCATCATCTTTCGATAAAAGGAAACCATTCGAGCACTTCATTCTCGTGAGCCTCCTCCTTTAACATGCCAAGTGGCGCAATTCGATCATTGTGACTGATAATAAAACAG
Organism: Pelodera strongyloides; assembly: GCA_036852015.1. Lineage (NCBI taxonomy): Eukaryota > Metazoa > Nematoda > Chromadorea > Rhabditida > Rhabditidae > Pelodera > Pelodera strongyloides. Next base: position 135,435 of record JAANDG010000336.1, on the reverse strand, counting down.
AATTGTTTCCTGGTGCGCGGTTGAGCGACGCTAGTTGACAAAGTATAAAGTATAAAGTGTGTGAACTCGACATAGTTTACATATTTATTCGTTTTTCATTAAATTACTCCTCCACTTTGTGGTTTGACGGTTTTGGGCATTAGCATTGAGGACGAGCAAATCGGTATATATTCATTTTCACAGTACGTGTTCACCTAAAAATATTGCATTTAAAGCGAAATACCGGCCGGTTCTTGAAACGCATTGCGTATACCTGCTTTCTTATGCAGCATATGCAAATGAGCAAAAATTAGAATAAAAACTAGACCCCAATTAGACCCCCCGTTGCACAAATGCATCGGAATACAAGTTCTTGAGATCAAAAACCGGCCGGTATTTCGCTTTAAATGATATGGCAGGAGATTGAAACATGTACAGTTCAGTCATGCAAATTTGTTCCATATTGTACCAAAAAGGTCTCGGTGGGCTAACTAACCCAGCTAAGGTCGGTTGCCGCAAGGGCAACGCATGCCCCTCCGCCATTAGTGCAGTGCGTCGGTTGAGGTGTAGTCTGCTGAAGGGCCACACATTTTTCTTCTGGTCCAAAAAGGGGGTAATCTAGGAAAAATATATGTGAATGATTGTTTAAAAGGTCAAGCCCATTTCAAATGACCCCTATTTTTTATTATTCCATCTGATTCTGTCAAATATAGTAGGATACGATATTTTTTAATTTAAACGCAAAATTCACGCAGTATTCAACAAAAGGCGCGTGACAACTGCGATAGATAGTTGGGTATGACTTCCCACGGTAAATTGCTGAATAGTGTGTGAATTTTTCTCTTCAAATTTAGAAAAATATTGCATCCTACTATATATGACATGAAGAATCAGATGGAATCATCAAAAATAGGAGTCATTTGTAATGGGCCTGGCCCTTTAATTAGGCAATCGTCTGGCAGTTAACAGTCGCCGAAAGACCTATGTGACAACTGGTGTGGGTGGGTATAATGGTTTCTGAAAGTGGTTCGCGTAGCCTAACCGTGAGAGCTCCTGCTTGTGAGGCAAATAACCAGGGTTCGATTCCTGTCAACGCCATTTTCACAAAACACAGGATTACCCTGATGGGGTCGAGATACTAGGGCACAAATGAATACAGATAAAATAAAAATAAAAATGAAAAACTTTTTCGCCAAAACGTGTGATCGATTTCAATGTCGTCGCCAGTGACCCATGTGTCGAAATCGTCCTTACTTTGCACACAACTGTTTGGTGAACTTAGACCAATCCAGAACCTGGCCTCGCCGGTGTAGCCTCCTTTAAAGCGTTATGACACGTGGTTAGGGCACATAACCTTGACAGCTACATGTTTATGTGTTACACGCAAAGAATGTTACACTATGTGGAGCAGAAATTTGCATAATACATGGGAGTGTAGACTGTTAGAATTGCACGAACCATTTCATGCATCAGGCGCAATACCGGCCGGTTTTTGAAACGCATCGTGGACAACTGAGTTCGTACGTGTTTATGCTAATTTACTCGAATTTATCTCGATTTTTATTATAATTCATGCTTATTTGCATATGACGCATAAGAATGCTTATGTACCCAAAACCGGCCAGTATTTCGCTTGAAAGCGAAATGCTAGCCCCTTTGGAAAATTTGCATATGATAAGCAAATCCTATGTATCCTATGCTAATTTTGTACGATCGTCCACGGAAATCGTACAAAATTAGCATAGGATACATAGGATTTGCTTATCATATGCACATTTTCCAAAGAGGCTAGCATTTCGCTTTAAAGGGACAGGCCCATCAAAGTAAACCTATATTTACGATTTCGTCTTAATTTTTATTAAAAGTGTTTATTACAATATATACAAACCAAATTTTATCGACATTCACCCCGGGGAACTTTTCCTGACGAGCGCATCCACAAATGTATACCGTTGCCTGGCCCTTCCTCTCGTTGTCTATCCGCTATGGTTGTCTGCTCTCTCGGTTTTTTCTCTGGCACCTCGTTATTGAGCATACTCTCTCATGCGTATTTTTGTAACTGTGTTATAACATACGCGAAGTAAAAGAATTATTAGGATTAAATTGATGCAAATACGGTACCCTTATAAGTTGGGCTCGTCGTAAAAAAGTTCCCCGGGGTGAATGTGGATAAAAATGTGTGTGTATATGTTGTAATCAACGCTTCTAATAAAAAATAACATGAAATCGTAAATATATGTTTATTTTGATGTGCCTGTCCCTTTAAGTGCATGTTTATCTATTTATAGCTAGCGCAGTTTAGTTTAGGTTATCAAACTTCACGAAACATTTTGAGCGTTACTCGCACAGCACATTATAAGAGATTGTTACCATTTTCAATCTTTTGTAGGATAAAGTTCATCTCTTCTTGTGTCTCAATAATGGCCAATGATGAGGGGTTTCCACCTTCTACCTCATTTGCACATGCTGTAGTAGCTTCAGCAAACGTCTAAAAATAGAATCGGTAAAAAAAAGCAGATGCGCCTAGAGGTCGCCCTTGTCCAGCCTTCGCCAGATACTCAAGCGTGAAATAATTAGTTTCATTTGAAGTTACCAGTTTTTTAAATGAACCAGAATTGACTCTTTTCGAATTTTCGCCCGCTCGTCGGAAGGCTAGCCTGTGCCGCATTTACCCCGCTAGGTTCTTGCCATCGCCATGTACATCTTGCGTTTCACATGTTTTTCCACACCATAGCGTGCGAGAAAGGTGTACAAAATGCATTTACCTAGTAATTTAGTAATTTTATCTAGTAATTTACCTAGTAATTTTACTAACAAAGGTGCTCGGACGCAACTTATCCTGAGGCCGAATTCACCAACACACGGGGAGCAGCCCTTCCTACGCTCACGGGCGCTCTGAATCACTTCTGCTCCCGCGCTCTCTACGCACTCTTTAGCGCCCTGGGGAGGCCAGGGAGGGCTCCCTGCGTGTTGGTGAATACGGTCTCTGAGCAGTCTGAGCTTTCAAAAAGCGGCCGATGTACAAAAGTAAATCAAGCATGGAGAATTCATAATTCGTGTTCCTACTGCAACGGGGCATCGCAGAAAGGCGCTTTGTTTTTGTAAAAAATGCATTGTTACCCGAAGAATATGAAAAGTAGTCGCGTAGTGTGGCGGTAGTGTTCTCGCTTAGTAATCAAAAGGCCGTTGGTTCAAGTCTCGCTTTACAAGAATGCAGACTAAAAAAAGCACACAACATAAAACAAGGCCATTGTATTAGATTTGCTGTATAATTGCTGCGTTAGACATACATATTATAAAAACATTTGCTAATAGACGAACATAGCGAGACTAGAACCTACGACCTCTTGATTACTAAGCGAGAACACTACCGCCACACCACACGACCACATTTCATCGTTCTTCGGGGGGGGGGGGCAATGCATACCTAATAGAACAACTAAGTTCCTTTCTGCGGTGCCCGTTGCGGTCAGTAGGTTCAATTCTGAATTCTCCATACTTCGCTTACATTTATACACCCGCTGCTCTACGAAAGCTCAGGACAAGTTGCGTCCGAGCCCTCGTGAGATTCATTTTTTCCCCAACCTGATACTCAAGAAGAGCACAGTCTGTCTTTCAAAGCACTTTTTGAGATACTATGGAAAAATAAACCCACCATCTTAGTGCTGCCAGAGATGTAGAAACATCTTGTGCCATTTTGTAGTTTTTCGAAACGAGATGGGCAATCACCATCAGGTATAGTGGTTTCTTTTGCAGGCGCCTCAAGAAGTACAATGATGTGGCGATAACGAAATATGCGACGTTTGCGTGTGTGTGTGTGTGTGTGTGTGTGTGTGTGTGTGTGTGTGTGTGTGTGTGTGTGTGTGTGTGCGTGCGTGTGTATGTGTGTGTGCGTGTGTGTTGCGTGGTTTATGTGTGTGTGTGTGTGTGCGGTGGTAAGTGTGTGTTGTGTGTGTTGTGGTTGTGTGTCTGTGTGTGTGTGTGTGTGTGTGTGCGTGTGCGTGTGCGTGTGTGTGTGTGTCATGAAGGAAAGTTTCAGAACAAACCTCGCACAAGACGTTCATACGAATAGCGTTATTAGATATTGGCTGCAACTGTTGTGCTGAAGCATTATAGAAGGAATAATTGGTCGGAGCCGACGCAGCAAATTCTAAAAAACAAAAAATATTGTCGTGTCAGGCCTTTTTGCCTTTCCACGCCCTTTTTGCCTTTCCCACGCCCTTTTTGCCTTTCCACGCCCTTTTTGCCTTTCTACTTTCTACAAGTCAGGCATATAAAAATCTTATTCTAATGGCTATTCTTTAAAATGTCTTTATTATGTATGAATTTTAAGTGAACCCTGCTACAATAACTTGTGTTTTGAGCTTCACGCGTTTTTAATTCTGAATTATATTTGCAGCATAAGTTATAGAATTTTCATCATCGAATTCTTCGACAATCTGACCATATGATAAAGGAAAAACTATCTTAATTTGCCGTGAATGTCTTCAAAGTTATATAAGGTTTGCGCACGTCTGATTGCTTTTTATATGGTGCGCTCCCATACATAACGCATATGATTTGAAGCTGTGACCCTTTTTTGAAACGTAGATTGGACAACTTCATTCCCATATATATTGTGTGCAAACAAGTATAATTAGAATAAAAACCGCGCAGTTATTTGCATACACACAATGGGAAAACAGATTTCAACATATATTTCAAAAAACGGCTGTTATCCTACCTTGAAAATAAAAAAAAAAATGAGAACGAACCTAATCCATGTTGCTCGGGGAAGAATGTAGAATAAAAGAATTTAGTGAGTTTGTCATAATCAGCAGCTACAATTGATGAAGTGTTCATCACCTTATTCGCCGGAATTGACAGTTTGCCAAGGTTATCTGAAAACAAATTATTACGTTTTCACAGACATATTACATGCAAATTATCTCCTTTCTGTTCGGAAAATGTCCAAAAGGCACACGAACATTTTAAATTTAAAATCGCTCCAAAATATTCCGAAAAAAATTAATATTCAAATTTTCTACAATAACGAACCAGATTCTGTCCCCACATAAAGTATTGCCAAATTAGAATTAGGTCGGGGGCTGAGCGGGGCAATACCGGCACCATTACTGAAATGTAAATAAAATAGAAATACATAAAATAATCGTTGGTTTGATTTTTTGTATGTACGTTACGCGCGATATCGAACGTAGTGAGCATGGTTCAAAGAACACGCAAAGAACACACTTGGAAATATTTATCTTGGCATAAATTAATTCAGATCAAAAACAGCGAACCTCATTGTGGTGAACAACATTATGGGTGATATTGCATACGGTGGCTTGACCACAGGGTAGGCGGAATAATAGTAATAGGCCAGGTCGGAAAATAAGCTGAAATTCTGCATTTCCTTATTCACTGTAAAGCGAAATACTGGCCGGTTTTTGAAACACATCGAATACACTTGTATTCTTATGCAGCTTAAGCAAATGAACATCTTATTATATAAAGGAGAAGAGTTTACTTTTTTGTTTGTGTGAACATAACGAAACCTGTTCATAAAGAAAATTTTCTATTGGCATAGAGCATACAAAATCTTTGCTGCTGGCGAGATTCGAACCCACAGCAGCGCACAACCTCTCGATTCATAGTCCAACGTTCTACCTGTTGAACTATGCCAGCTTATCACAAGGACAATCCTCTGCCCAATATATAACACCTTCAATGGCAAATTTGCATGGTAGCATTAGTCGAGTGGAGATCCAAACTGATAATTATACGTTTCCACAATCAGAGACGAGTGAATGTGTGGGAGGAGAAAGAGCCAAGAGTTAACTTTTTACATTGTAGCAATTCTTTTCTAAATAGGGAAACAATCGGCCGAAGGCCGATTCCTCCAGTCGGAGAAGAGCCCGTAGGGCTCTTCGAACGGCTGGTAAATTATAATTAGAAATCGAGCTAAATTCGAGCAGCGCAATAATTCAGTTGTCCACGATGCGTTTCAAAAACCAGCCGGTATTTCGCTTTAACCGAAACAGTAGATATTTTTTTTTAACATTTGGTTCTTTTATGAAGATTGTTGCTTATCAGTCAGTTCATAGCCCATAGCTACGCTCACAAAAATACCTTGAAAACGTGTAGGTTGTATCCTTGTTCTTACACGACGCGCCAATTTGGCTTTTCAGGGAAGTTGCGTCAAAATTACTACCATAGCTCTGCTTGACTATAGAATTCTAAAAGAAGCGTTTTGAACAAAAGGTTTCAAAGCATTGGCAGTGCCTTATTTTTTTTATTTTTTTTTACCATTACCGTACAAATATTGAATATTTACGTGTATCTTTATTTGTTGATTTACATTGTTATTGTTTGTACGAGCGCTGATTGATTTTTGTCTGTCAGTAATAAATCATTTCATTTCATTTCATTAGCCATATCTTACACATAGTTAATAGATATAAAAAAAAAAAAAAAAAAAAAAAAAAAAAAAAAAAAAAAAAGTGGATCAGTTATAAGGGGAAATAATTATATGAGTAACATATCATGCCTTTTAAATTCAGATTAAAGGTATGGGTATGGGGCCAGTTTACGTTTATACCCTTTTCAATGTTTGATGTTGATAATGAGCCTAATAAATGGACACTGCAAGCGATTTTAATTGGTAAAAAGTGGGCAAAAAAAAGTAGGTCATTTTTTGAGAACCACCTGACATCCGTATGCAAAAGCCACAATTTTCATTGTGTCCTTGTGCAAAGTCTGAGCATTGTTCACAAAATCGGCCACATAATCAACGACCTGAATGACCGAAATACTTGATCAAATACTGTTCAACATCAGCTAGTCGTAGCAACCATAAGAAGTAATTTTTGCGCGAATACTATCGGTTTTGACACTGATGATGGGTCAAGGCAATTCACCTTAGGCTAACCAGTTGGTTTTATGTACACTAGGAATTATTGTGTATTTTAATCTTTGTGTTGTTTCATTACCAAAAAATTATAAGTACATATGCAAATTCAAATTTAGTCTCACATTTGTATCCCCTCGCCCGTCGATAGCCACAATAAGTGAATAGGGAGGAGTGGGCGGAGTAGTCGGATCTTCTGAACGGAAATATGTCAACTGACGAACGGGCCGGGCTGGTCTAGTGCCTAGCGCGTTCGCCTCTAGCGCACGGAACGCGAATTCGAATCTAGTCCGGGATGCCTTACGGATTTTTTATACAACTTGGACTTCCTTTCGACAACTGGCACAATGCCAATAATGAATGTCAACCGTACCACATCGTGATTGTGGCAACTATTTTGGTTTAAAAAAATAGGTTAAAGGGATGGGCTCACTACAAAATCACCTTGTTTTTATGCTTTAGTTTGATTGTACAAAGGTAAACTTAAACAAAGAGCATAAAAATTGAATTACTCCCTAGGGAAGATATTAGGTAAAAAGGCTGAGTATTGGTCTATCTTCCGATAACGTGAGTAAACAAGATAAACTAGGGAAGCTAAGAGATATGGCTGAAACACACTGTTTTTCATTGTTTTAAGTAAAATAAACGATGAAAACTACAGTTTATTTTGCTCAAAACAGTGTGTTTCAGCCATATCTCTTAGCTTCCCTAGTTTATCTTGTTTACTCACGTTATCGGAAGATAGATCAATACTCACCCTTTTTACCTAATATCTTCCCTAGGGAGTAATTCAAGAAATCTTTTTTATGCTCTTTGTTTAAGTTTACCTTTGTACAATCAAACTAAAGCATAAAAACAAGGTGATTTTGTAGTGAGCCTATCCCTTTAAAATGAAATAATGTAAAACATCTACAATTTATGGGGTTTCCAAGTATCCCAAAAAATCGGTGTGTCAATACTACCGTATTCTGCACAAAGCTGCATATATAATATAATATGAAAAATAAAAAAATATTCGCGTCTAGTTCCAAGATACGGTAAATTTTCAGCATACTTGGAAACCCCATTATTAAGAAATGCATACTTGGTGCACAAGTTGCGCCTGTCGCGTTCCAGATCCATTTGTTGTCGATAAACATACAACCCACAAATGCATTGGAATCGACTTTTGCTGAAAATATATCTTATTATATAAAAGAGTAACTGTAGCCTAATTTGCATACAGATGTGCGTTACGGAAATGCAAATAAAAAGAGTTTAGCAACTGGAATATCGAACTATGCATATGCAATTGTTTCCTTTTATGTGAATTTCTTATGATACGTTTGAAACTTTGCATATAATATGCCCATGCTAAACCAATCATATTTCCATGTAAGTCGCGTCAGGCGGCGTGAGCCGACTGGCATTGCTATAAAAAGGTATTTATTTCAAGCGTGAATGCACTGCTAAAAAAAACATTGTATTCTCCGCGGAAAACTAGATGGAGACAAAAAAAGTTTCCTGGAATAGGTCTGAATCTTTAAAGCGAAATACCGGCCGGTTTTTGAAACACATCGTGTACACCAGCATTCTTATGCAGCTTATGCAAATGAACATAAATTAGAATAAAAAAATCGAGCTAAATTCGAGCAACTTTGCATAAATGCGTAAGAATTCAGTTGTCCACGATGCGTTTCAAGAACCGACCGGTATTTCGCTTTAACAGCCGATCAGTAATTTACCTTTGAGATTATCCTTATCTGCCTCCTCAATATTTAGTGGCCGGCCTTGTCCATTATCAAATCTGCATCCGGCTCTTGTAAATGATAGAGTCGTAGAGGTTGCAGTCGAAAAGAATGTATATTAAAGGGACAGGCCCATCAAACTAAACCTATATTTACGAAATGTTCATAATGTATATAAAGCATTTTGATTACAATATAAACAAACTAAATTTCACCTACTTTCACCCTCGAGGACTTTTTCCGATGCGCTCATCGTATATGTATACCGTAAAACTGAATTTATCATAAAATTAAAATGCGAGCTAAATTTGCATATACACATTGGAAATCTGCAGCTTTACGGTACACATATACGATGCGCATCGGAAAAAGTTCCTCAGGATGAGTTTAGGTGAAATTTGGTTTGTATATATTGTAATCAAAATGCTTTATATGCATTATGAACGTTTCGTAAATATAGGTTTACTTTGAAGGGCCTGTCCCTTTAAGGCGAAATACGGGCCGGTTTTTGGAACGCATCGGGAACACCAGCATTATCATGCAGCTTATGCAAATGAGCATGGATTAGAATAAAAAATCGAGCTAAATTCGAGTAAGTTAGCATAAATACGTAATGACACAGTTGTCCACGATGCGTTCAAAAACCGGCCGGTATTTCGCTTTAAAGCGGTAGTTGCATTTACTAGGGTAAATTAAATGTCGTCCTTCAACTTAGTTCTTACGTAATTATATATATAAGCTCTATAAAAGTAACGCCAGAATTTTACTTTTGTAGTGTAGACGCAAGGATGGTCACCACTGCTTCTCTCGTACAGAAAAGTGTGAGACGCATAGTCGGTAAGGCATTCGGGCAATACGTAGGTTATCCATGAAGTCAGGAGCAATGAGTAGAGAAACCACATTCCATGAATTCGTCAGAACCCGAGGTGGACACTGAAGGTTCTGCCAGTTCTGCGATTAAAGCGAAATACCGGCCGGTTTTTGAAACGCATCGAGTACGCCTGATTTTTGTGCAGCATATGCAAGCGAGCATAAATTAGAATAAAAAATCGAGCTCAATTCGAGCATAAATTAGAATAAAAAATTGAGCTCAATTCGAGCAAATTAGCATAAATGCGTAAAATTCAGTTGTCCGCCTTGCGCTTCAAAAACCGGCCGGTATTTAGCTGTAAGAAAACAAGTCAAAAGAGAACGTCGCTAAAAGAAGAAAACAATTGTAAACAGAAGTTTTTCGATTGAAATATGGGTAGAAACATGCAGCTGCTACCGTTTGTCTATGTAAGAACATATAAAACGCAATAAAGATAAGAAGAGGACACGCCGAAGTAATAAAACAAACTCAAGGAAATTATAGGATGAATAATTGTTGAACAGCAGTTATAAAACAAACAAATGTTCGGTAGTTTACAGACGGATGATAACAATACATCGAAAGAGGAATGAACTGGATTATATTCTCCAAATGTTAAATTTTGTGGCATGGACGAAGGTTTTTTTTACCTTTTTTTGCATGTGTGTCGTGTCGGTAAATTGCGGTAAACCTTTTTTTGCATGTGTGTCGTGTCGGTAAATTGCTTTTGTATAGGACGTAACTTCGATTCTCTGTAGGACATGTCACACTTTATATATCTTTACTCTTCCTTGCACTTTTCCATATACTAAGTTATCAAAATCAGAATTCTACTTGAAGAACGTACGTCTGCACAAGTTGTATGAGACAATATAAGTCCCACGAAAAATATTATATATTTTTCCTTTTCGGCGCTGCTCACAAAATAATTTCTTCCTTTCTATGAACACCACAAGTCAACCTGCTCAGTTGCTAAAAATATGTTCTTTGCAGTAAAGGCAACTATTCGTTAGCGGATTTTCATCAACCCTTATCGCCTATAAAAGTCACTGCTTTATTATTGTTTGGCGTCATAAAGGACAATTAAGAACATAAACGACCCATAAAACAATTTGGGCTTTGAGACAAAAAAAGGTTCTTGAGAAACTGCAGGCTACTGCATTCTTTCAGTTCTTTTATAAGATAAGGTAGAGTAGAACATGAAAAGGGTGAGCACATACAAGAAATTGGTTGAGAAAAGTTTTTGAATTAACTAGTCACATCGCTCTAATAATTCTAACAACTTTTAGAACTTAGAGCGAAATGTCGGCCTGATTTTGAAACGCATCTCAAGTATTTGCATTCCTATGCATTTATGCAAAGTGGGGTCTAATTCGGGTCTAGTTTTTATTCTAATTTTTTGCTCATTTGCATATGCTGCATAAGAAAACAGGTGTAGGCAATGCGTTTCAAAAACACTTTAAGCAACTTAGAATGTATGCAGAAATTGAATTCCAAAGACAAAGTTGTAACATTCGACAAGAATCATCACGTAAATTAGAGGTAATTGTCTCAACAACTCTCGACACCACGATTACACGTTTACGTTTTTTTATGTGCGGAGGGCGGCTATCACTGGTAGGAGTCAAGGGGGTCTGCAAGCCGACAAAATACATTCGGCTCAAAGTCTGAACTTTTCCTCGAGCTTTACCTGTTCTGAAAATAGCTGTATACGTGCGCTTTGTGTGAGAAACGTTATAATCTAACAACATCATGCCATGATCCTATATTACAATACTTGGGACACACAGACGCGTGATATTCTCTTGAGGGGTTACAACGCGAAACTCGGATCTGGGCCGCACCAGTTTTGGGTGGGGTGTCGCACCAAAAGTGGAGTGCGCCGCTAGTTCGTGCCGTACAAGTGCGGCACCCGGACCGACTTTCCCCAGTGAAAAAATATGCAAAACGATAGCTGCATCCGTTTCAGAGACGAAAATTATGCTTACCCTGCGTATATTTTTATTTCAACTCGGTTATTTATTGTAGGTATTGGTTTCGAGAATGAGGAAAATTTTGTGATCCTCTCTCTTTCTTTTTTTTTTCTTTTTTTTTGTATGCCGACCAGTGTCCAGTCGCGATCGAGTTTGATTGTAAACAGATGTGATTGTTTATTGGTTTGAAATGTAAAAGGATCAATGACAGATGTGAAGTGGTGAAGCTTTCCTCTTTATAGAGGAACAGTCATTTTCTATTTGGCTACATTTATTTACAATTTCAAAGCAGTATACAACGTGGTTTTGAAATGTGTCCGGCTGCATCGCAATGTATTACATGTAAATTGTGTTAGATTCTCTGACGGCAATGCCAGCAAGAGCATAGAAATTTGCATATGATTTATGGAATTTTTTTGCAAACCAAGTGCCATATCGCTGTAATTTAACCATAAAAGTGATCAAATTGCCTTTATGTTATGTAAATGGGCGCTGATTCACGGACAATATATAATGTTATATTTATATACATTCACATTAGTTTACATATTCTTTTGTATTAAACGTCAGAAAGAACAAAAGTTTGCACGGTTGACTCACGCGGTTTTTGGAAAATAGAAGCCCTCAGTGTTGTCTTAATGATTTAATTTCATTTTATTTCTTATTAATTGTTCCAGTTTGTCTCGAATTAACTTAAAGGGACAGGCCCATCAAAATAAACCTATATTTACGATACGTTCATAATGACCATCAAGCGTTTTTGTTACAATATATACAAACTAAATTTCACATTTATTTGCCATGGAAAACTTTTTTACGATGCGCTCAGCTTAAATGTATACCATAAAGCCGCAAATATCCTTGTCGTCTGTGCAAATTTATCGTGAAATTATAATGCGATTAAAATTTGCATATATAGCTTTAAAATCTGCCGTTTTATGGTATACATATGCGTTGAGCGCATTGGAAAAAAGTTTTCCAGCAGGGCGAATAATGGTGAAATTTAGTTTGTATATATTGTAATAAAAATGCTTGATAGTCATTATTATCGTAAATATAGGTTTATTTTATGGGCCTGGCCCTTTAAAGCGAAATTCCGGCCGGTTTTTGAAACGCATCGCGGACAACTGAATTCTTACCTATTTATGCTAATTTGCTCGAATTTTTATTCTAATTTATGTTCATTTGCATATGCTGCATAAGAATGCTGACGTACTGGATGCGTTTCAAAAACCGCCCGGTACTTCGCTTTAACATCAGGCTATCGAGAGTAGTTCCCTTCGTTACTTTAGATGATTCGTCTATTCCTCTCCCTCTGTTTCGTTACCGTTGTTTGGACGTATTCGACTCCGGTACCAAATCAACTAGCTGGTAAACAAATTCAAGTAAGGACGATATATAATAAAAAATTTCACCCTAGAGAAAGCTTATGGTTAGTTTTCCTCACCAACCAGCGACTACCCGCGCGATGCGCTTATTATTCGCTGCCCGCACTGCAGCGGGCGCCAAGCTCTAGTAAGAACGATATATATAAAAAAAGTTCACCCTATGAAAAAAAACAGAGGCAGAGGTAAAGCTTATGGATAGTTTTCCATTTTTTTTTAATCAATGATATTAGGCTTATTTTTGTTCCATTATCTAATAAATAATTGAGATCGAAATTGAGTGTGCTGGAAAATAGAAAAAATGGACGCGCACGCGGCTACCGTTATTATTCGCTGCCCGCACTACGCGGCTAAGCATAATTTGTTTTCGGCGCTATGTGGTTACGCCTACCCGCGCGCTGCGTATCCGCGAAGTATCCGCGCGCTCGTGGTTCTGAGTTGTTCATCATTATAGCACTCTAAAGGACTTGAAAAAAATCAATACTTCAGCTCGAAGGAAACCGAGTGGTCTCCAACTCTACACTCAGTGCTGGGGCACAATGTCGTGATCCGAACCTGGCCAACTATATCAACAGTGCCCTGCAGGCATACGTGCATGATATGGGCGCACTGTCAAAGTATGTACTGGACCAGGTTAGAGATTTAGAGAATCATAAAATGTTATTTGCGCACATGTGACGCTCACATAAGTAACTGCCTTTTGTTGGGCAATAGTAATAAACTTCTTTTTATGATTTTGGTTCTACATAGTGTTTCTTGTTGTTCTATACCGGCCGGTTTTTGAAACACATTGAGTAGACCCGCATTCTTATGCACCTTATGCAAATGAATATAAATGCGTATAAAAAAAATCTAGCTAAATTCGAGCAACTTATGGTCAGCATAAATAAGTACGAATTCAGACATTCACTCTGCGTTTTAAAAACCGGCCGGCATTTCGCTTTAATAAACAATTGGTTTCTTTGATTGGTTTCTTATTGATCGACTGGTGTAATAAAAATTTATGGATGGTGCCAAGAAATATTATAATGGAAATTCTCTTCCGTGCAGTTTCATCGAATTTCCCTCATTTAGATTGTAATGTTCCGTAAACCAGGAAAATGGCTTGTACACGCAGAAGTCATTCACGGGCAGAGACAGGTTTGAACTATTGTATTCAAAAATTAGAATGCGACACAAATTATATGCGATGGTACGCTTATGGGGTTTCCAGTGTGCTGAAAATTTACAGTATTTTGGAACTACACGAGAATTTTTTTGTTTAATTTTTCATATTATATATGCAGGTTTCTTGTAGAACTAGGTAGTATTGACAGAATCACACCGAATGTTTGGGATCCCCATTGCTCTCGCTGCGTGCCTCGTACAACGTTTGCAGACAGGCGGCAGGTTCTCGCTAGTTCACTGCGTATCCGTTGCGGACCTGGCCAGCGATTTCATTTTCGCGCCGTACTCGCCGCGCACAACCCGAACTTAGCCATGATATAAAGTGCAAACGTTATAAGGTTAAAGGGAATATGTATGCCCTTTTTGAAGTTAAGCTGTATTAATAGAATGTGTGTTCCTCAAAAGGATCGCAGTCACTTCAATTTCGCATTTTTACTTCACTTATCAATAAATATAAAAAGATACTTAGAAAAATACCTTTCTAATACCGATTTACGGAACATTTATCACAGGGAAAGAAATCCCTTGTGTTGAGTTCTGATTTTTGACAAAATGGGGTGTTTTCTAAATCGCAACGGGACTTGGCCGGTTGCCAATGATGACAAAACAAAGAAAGACCGGTGAAGAGGGAAAGTGTCTGCTCTACTGTCTCAGTTGTCGTTGTCATACTGTACGTAATTAGAACGCAACCGAGGGGATTTCTTTCCCTGGGTTAATTTTTCAGTAAATTGACACCGGAATGGTATTTTTCTAGGTGCTTTTTCATGTTTATGGATAATTGAAGTAAAAAGGCGAATTTGAAGTGACTGCGATCCTTTAAGGAAACAACAACAAATTTTTTTTTAAAGTTTCCCATTTAAAAGAAAATGATTTTCAAAGTTCGCCTTTTCCATAGTAAACGCGTTTACTGACACCCTAGCTTACCCGGCAGTTCTGATGGAGCAAATTTCGACTTTGCATGCGGATATCGGCAAATAGCAAGATTCAATATGCAGGGCATGCAAATTCGAATTTACATATTCAGTCGCCTACTTAAATTCATGTCTGGTGTGGGAACTCCAGTTTCGCAGTTGTTTTGCACATTTTGAGTGCCTACATATTCCCTTTAAACATTCTTCGATTCATCGCAAATGGGTGATTTCTGTTGTTGTTGTTTTGTGTTGAGTTGGCTATCAAAACACGAACAATTGAGTTAAAAATACGAAAAGTTGAAAAAAATTGTATAGGCGCTAATTACCCAGTGTACAGTACGAAATGAATCCATTGGTGCTTTAATGGGTACATGAGAAACCAAAAATACCGATATGGCCCCGATCACGTCCCTCAAAAAATCGGGCCGTGATCGGGGCCATATAAAATAATCGGGGTCATATCGGGGTTTTTTGAGAGAATCGGGGCCATATACGGCCTTGTTCGCGATATGGGCCGGATTATTTGTGATCCGGCTCATATCGGAACGTGGTCGGGGCCATATCGGGTTTTTTTTAAAGAATCGGGGCCATCTCGGGTTTTCCACTTTCCTGTGTTGGCTCTCTAATGGGTTACTGTAATTGCAGGGTCCTGATTGGCAGACAACCACCAATGGCGACGTTTTCTCGCAAAGAAATCCCTACGCATGCTACTACCATGATCAACAGACGTACATTCTCGTCGTCAGACTTTACTAAAGAAATTTATTATTTCCAAATTAAAGTTTTCAAATAAAAAATATTGTAGTTATATACACAATCTCACGCAATATATCATCTAGAACAATAATATTTTCTAAAAAATATCATATCACGTATGTACATAACGTTCTCCGGGTATAGGTCATATCAAGTGCTAGAAGAAAATTGATACGTGATATGTTTATCTCTAAAAAATCATAGTGTTTTTGAAGATCAAACACAGAGATCACTGCGTAACGTGAACAATTTTTAATGATAATGCAACTAGTGAGAACAAAGATTTCGGTAGAAATTGGGTAGAAACAATTGACAGTAAATGGTCATAATGTTGTTGGCTTATGAATACTTATTTAGAATAGTTTACGGATCTTTTTCAAGTGGAGTTGGAGCATAAACGAAGCCTAAGCCTAAGCCTAAGCCTAAGCCTAAGCTTAAGCCTAAGCCTAAGCCTAATAGGAAGGCATACACATAAATAAAAAAAAGATCTAATTCTTCTTCTCACTGATCACTCCAGTTGGTCATACTGGTACCAACACCGCCTGGCGAACTAAAATATAATTATGTTACTTATTGTGTCTTGAAAAGCAGTTCTACGTATGGTAATAATTACCAAATAAAAAAAAAATGAGATACCCCATGATCCTCTTTAAATTGGGCCTCGCTCGTACTGGAAACGCGAAACCTTGTTCATCAAATACATATCCAGCCACTCCAACATCACTACTGAAACGACTCGGGTAGATCTGAAAAGGGGCGAGTTTAAAATGACAAAAAGAGTAAGGAGGCATGACTTTTTCTCTCAAAATCTTTGTTTGGTTTCTAAAACTATATCACTTGAGAGAGAGACGAGAGAGAGAGACGAGAGAGAGACGAGAGAGAGACGAGAGAGATAGACGAGAGAAAACGAGAGAGAGAGTGTCACCAAAATCGTACCGGTTCTCCAGCTATGGATCCGATCGGTTTGATGAAATCCTTATTCAGATGTGGTGTAGATGAATCTGTCTGTGGGAACTCATGCTTGCTGTTATGCAATGCTCTGTACAGTTCCAGAGGAGAGATGGGAATACCTGAATGAGGAAAGTAAGTAATAGTGTCAGAGGAATATGGCTGTATAGACAGATACTCTCCTGGGACACAGCAAGAGCCAGTTACCCTCGGGTCACACGGTAAAGAAAGAAGGGTGCAATTGTTTTGTGCCTACGGTATAGTTATCCGAATATCGAACCCAAAAAATTTCAGCGGGATAAAGTCTAGCCGAAATTTAGTGTACATATATATAATAATAAATCCCATTTATACAAATTATAAAAACATGCTAAATATGGGTTTATTTTGATGGAGGCCCGTCCCTTTAAACGGTATCTTTCAGCGCTCTTGTGTATTCAATAGTGAATGCAAACAGCGTTCAAAATGCAGGAGGAGTCTAAGCCTCACAAGGTAGATTTTCACGGTTTCGCCATCGCCAGCTCATGGTATTGCAGATAAATAAATAAATGAAAGTCCTAACAAGATAAGTTACTTCAGCCCTGACTTCTAACCTGCCCATTATCCTAGTATAGCTTTAGCACAGTTGGATTCGACAACTTGCTAAAATTTGTCGAAAGTCAAAGCATCTGGATCTATAGATTTTTAATAAGAAATAAACCAAAGTATACCTTGAGATATTGTTGTGAAACAGACGAAAACAGTCAACAGATTAATATATGGCAATAACATGGCAATGAGAAGTTTGTACTAAATTTCTGGCAAGTGAAAAAAGGAGAACAGATAGAGGGAGAGAAAGAAATGGATAGGAGATGAGAGAGATATGATGAAGGGAAAGAGAGAGAGAAAGAGAGAGAAGAGAGAGAGAGAGAGAGAGAGAGAGAGAGAGAGAGAGAGAGAGAGAGAGAGAGAGAGAGAGACAGAGAGAGAGAGAGAGAGAAAGAGAGAAAAGATTGCGCCTTTTTGATCGTCAACATTGTAATTAAGCATTCTTTAGACCTATTTTCATTATACATCATATAGGATAGGTCTTTAAACTTTCAGGGAAAGCATTCAAACCAAAATACAAAGTCGTTTATGTTACTAAAGCGGAGTGGCACGTGGTTTTGATACGTATACTTGAAACCAGTGCTCCTGGTGTTATATGCGAATTAGTATTTGTATCAACGCGATATGGCACATTTTTGTAAAATCCATGAAAGATGTATTGTTCCACAATATTAGACAGGTAAAGTCTTGAATTG
Source organism: Pelodera strongyloides (assembly GCA_036852015.1). Classification (NCBI taxonomy): domain Eukaryota; kingdom Metazoa; phylum Nematoda; class Chromadorea; order Rhabditida; family Rhabditidae; genus Pelodera; species Pelodera strongyloides. Next base: position 117,567 of record JAANDG010000336.1, on the reverse strand, counting down.
TGAATGCTAGGCTTGAGACATAGCGACGCGCGTTGCGTGAGATATTATAGCGAAGGGACAAGCAATCGAGATCGAATGATTTTTAATGAGCTGCTGTCAGCGATTTTCCTGCTAAACAGAGGAATATATTACCGTAACGTATACACATAGGCATACGTGTATCAATAGTCTAAATTGTCCGTTGTGTCTGAAAAGTAGAGATCACATACCTAATTAGCATACGAAGAGAATAATAAAAGGAGCGAGATCTACTGAGAAGACAGGAACTCTTCGACCCGAAGAAGAACCTCACTGGGACCTGCACGATCTGACTGGTGGATTGGTGGAGATGTGGTTCGACTACTGTGGCCGTATGCACTAACAGCCGGAACCTCCCTGGGTGGGAGAATTTGGCTCTGCGTGTCTCCGATTCGTCTGATTCCTATCTTTCTCTCACCTCCCACTGGGAGGCTGGGAGCCTCCCGGAGCGTTCGTGCATACGGTCACTGTACTGGACTCTACTTGCTGGATCCTCAACAGCCAAGGATCATCTCCACAGTCTCTTAACACTGCTCTGGTCTTCAAGCGCGCAGCGCCCCTTCTTTTTGCCCCCCCCCCCTACGCGGCTGGCCGTTGGCCCCCTGCGCGGTTGGCCGGGGGTGCGCTGCGCGGTTGAGCTCCCCGAGGCACCGCGCACCTAAGCTAAGCGGCTGGGTGCGCCCCCCCCCCCCTCTGCGCGGTACGCAGTTGTCTACGCCCGCACTGGAATCCGCGCGGCTGGCTACGCGTGCACTCCAACTTGCGCGGCTGGCAGAAGGGGCGCTGCGCACCCAGGAACGTAGTACTGGGATCGCCACCTCCAATGTCTACAGTAGCTGCCTGGGGATCAATCTACACCTTCTCTATCTAACCACCGTCTTGTAATTTATCTAAGGAATAGAGATATTTCAATTACGATACTTGTAGCCTGAAAAGAAACATGGCTCGTTGGTTGCCAGAGTCAATTTGTTAACAAGCGCATGGTGTCTGGATTTGATCTTTGCCTGCAACAGCCGTGTGCCGTACGTACATATATGACGCAAATAATAGTAGTTTGGTGATGGATATTAATCACCTAACAACTAAAGGCATAAACGGCTTTGTCCAAAAAGGCATAGCGGCTTTGTTTACTGCCGTCAAAAAGCTGGCATCTATATCTTAACAAAGTCATTTTTCAATTACGGCATACCCTTAGCTATAGGGAATTGTCCTTCTTTGCCTTAAAGAACAACACACTACATTGTTTTTATCCATGGGAATGCAATTTTTCACAATCCACGCCCCCTTCCAAGGTTTCTGCCACATCTGCCGCCCAAAACCATGGTTCAATATGCCACAACACATCTATCCGAACTTTGTTGCAAGGGGCTAGGGCACACACAGACCGAGCAAGAATTCAGCAATATGGATGTGGGACTGATCAAACATATTTTCCGACAAGTGAAGCCTCCGATACTTGACAGTTACATCAAGTTCATCCATCTATTCTGCCAGTTTACTTGTTTACTCGACTTCTGAAGTGAACATATTGGCCCAGACAACTTTTTAGATTTATAGAAGTGAACGCCCTATTTTCCAGAAACTATATGCAACTTTTGTAAAGAGAATCTAAGGATAGTATTTCATGAATTTTATTGGAAACCAATTTTTTCCCAATTGGGGTTTGCAAGTATGCCAAAAACCGCGAGTTTTCCTTGCAAGTATCAATTCGCAAAATCGTGTGCTTTTTACACAACTTTACCGTAACTTTGACACATCCGCACTATAGAAAATCCGCCATCAAAGACATTTTTTGTTGAACAATTAGTCCCGTGGCGATCGGTCGTAAAAACTGCCTGTAGATATGCTCGTGTAGTGCCAAGATACGGTAAATTTTTCGATACTTGCAAGGAAAATCGGGCATACTTGCAAACCCCATTTTAACCTGTATAAATATCGTAATCTGTTTCTAAACGTACGAAAAGGGCGGGGCGTTTTTGAAAAGTGCGCCCGCGCGCGCAATAACAAATTCGATCCCGCCTTTTTAAACTGTGCGTGCGTACATACAGAATTCTGCGAAATTTTTCTATTCTTTTTTATATGGTTACCTACCCTTAGACTCCTTGTGTTCCTGTTTGACATATTGCGGAGCTTACTATATTGCTAAGTGAACCGATCACCTTGATCGCTTACATTTTATAACATGTCCTGTTTAAAAAAAGACGATTACCCTTTTGAATGATTGCTTTCTCACTACAGTGCGCATATTTACAACCTCTACGTTTCAATATAAGCTGTCTATCTAAAGTTTATTTTTCAGTTTAATTGCTGTTTGTACACATCCGTTACGGATGGAGGACAACGGCATAAGAAACAACAACTCGACCAGGGATTTTCCAAATGCGGACTACAGAAATGCCGTAAGATTATAGTTATAGTTCTCAACATAAAGCGAAATTAAAGTCGACCGGAGGAGACATTGGTACACGAAATAGAGGGGTGTGTTCGGGCTTTGACTTATGAGGTGGCGCAGTTTTAATTTTAGGAGAATAATAGCTCGGATGATACAGCGCCGCTAACGAACAGTGGGTACAACAGTTCGCACGGTTGCTGGTACCCGGGCCCCGTTCCCCAAAATGTGCCCGAGTTTAATTGCGAACAACTCGCTCGCTTACAACAACAACAATGGGAAATTTACGGTAGTCATCAACAGGCCATGCAGATGCACTATCAGATAGGTATGAAATGCGATATTTAAAACGACTTTATATGTGTTTGCACCAAACATGTTCCTGAAGATATAGCCTTCTTTCATTTCTTTTAAAATATTTACTTTTCATTCTCTTACGTGATACGTGGTGCGGCGCAGCGCATGTAAACTAGCCATATAATAATAATAGCTTCTTCATTTAACACTGTATTTATACGGTGATTATTCTATAAATTTATATTCGTCTCACAAAATTAGGGATGCCTCCTGTAGGGTTCTGGAGCGGCGGGAGCCAGCAACACTACATTCCTACCCAGTATCAATTTCCATACCAGCAGCCGATGATGGTAAGTTTTTTTTTGACTGATTGCTTATCTGAAACTGCAAAAGAGTTAGTGGTATCAAATTTGGTATTGGTTCATTGCCACACCTCTGTTTCGTGTACTTCGGTGTCTTCTCCGTGTTCAAGTTAGTATTCTCGCATATCTTAATTCAAAGATTACCATTTCTTTAGCCCTTTGTTTCAAGATACAGAAATGGGGTTTACTTTTTGGCGGGAATGCCGTTTCTTCACATGGGAACATAGTTTGATTCATTTATGAATTTTCAGGCGCATCCGGCAACATTTGTACATCAGCAGCCCGGCGTCAGTGGGATAGCAGCGTCGCCTTCGGCAGGCTTGCAGTTACCAGCGCAATTACCACAACCGTTCTTTCGTAATGATGCACCAGCCGCATCTGCCTATAATCCACACGATGATACATTTCCGTGCCTTCTGAATCAACCCGGCGCTGTGTCCTCGGCTGAGCTCCCTGGAAGTTCGCGACCCGGTGGCCCGATAATTGTGGGTGAGGACGATAGTCATTTCGCGTCCGAACTAATGGAAATGCCTGCTCAGAATGTGAGACGACCGCCCGATAACGTCAATAAACAACCGGCAATGCTGCAGAGAAGAGGTGCCCCCGTTGACAGTGACGACTCCGACAGCGATATAATGGTGGTATTTGAAAGTCGTCCGAAGCAGGCTCAGAAACAGCAGGAAGTTAGTGTTAAAAAAGAAGAGCAACCAAAAGTACAAGTGCAAACGTCGGAAGTAAATTCAAGGCCAAAAGTACAAGTACAAACGTCGGAAGTGAATTCAAGGCCAAAAGTACAAGTGCAAGTACAAACGCCGGAAGTGAAGACAAGGCCAAAAGTACAAGTGCAAACTTCGGAAGTGAAGTCGCAAGTACAAACGTCGGAAGTGAATTCAAGGCCAAATGTACAAGTGCAAGTCCAAGCGTCGGAAGTGAATTCAAGGCCAAAAGTACAAGTGCAAGTACAAACGTCGGCAGTGAAGTCTCAAGTGCATACGTCGGAAGTGAGGTCGCCAGTACAAACGTTGGAGTGTAAGTCGCAAGTGCACACGTCGGAAGTGAAGACAAAACCAAAAGTTAGGCTTCGGCGTTCTCGAGATACGGAGGAAACCGCCAATGCCCCTCTTATAGACCTAACGGGCGACGACGATGAGGAGTTGCCTACACAGAGAAAAGAGTGAGTCATTTTCACTTTGTTTTGATCAGGTCACATGCGTTTCACTTAAAGCGAAATGCTTGCACTTAAAGCGAAATGCTCCATTTCGCCGATATTTCGCTTTAAAGCGAAATGCTAGCCCTTTTAGAAAATTTGCATATGATAAGCAAATCCTATGTATCCTATGCTAATTTTGTACGATCGTCGACAATCGTACAAAATTAGCATAGGATACATAGGATTTGCTTATCATATGCAAATTTTCTAAAAGGGCTAGCATTTCGCTTTAAAGCGAAATATCGGCCGGATTTTGAAACGCATCTCAAGTACTTGCATTCCTATGCATTTATGCAACGTGGGGTCTAATTGAGGTCTAGTTTTTATTCTAATTCTTGCTCATTTGCATATGCTGCATAAGAAAGCAGGTGTACGCAATGCGTTTCAAAAACCGGCCGGTATTTCGCTTTAAATTTATAAATTAGCTATATCGAACGGCTTCCGCTCCAGCGAAGCCTGAGACAATCCGGAGGTTTTGTTGATGTATGCTTAACACACGCGGGTCTGTAAGCTAAGCCAGGTAGCTAGTGGCTACAGGTTGCTAGGTCCTTAATTTTCTCTAGGCTATTGTTTAGTGGTAATATGGTTACCATTTTGTTTCACGTGTTCGACACTAATTTGGAATATGTGAGTGTTGGAAGCAAGTTGAAGAAGGTGGTTTGTGTTTAATCGTGTACTTTCAGTTCTGCCCCTTCACACTGTATTGCGAAACCCGCCGATGTATGCGTAGAAGAAAAGGAAGATAAAGAAGTTACCGCGAGGTGAGTATTTTTTTGACTTTATGATTGGTTCGGGCAACTCTGTCTGCTGTTTTGTATGGGTAATGAATGTATGTCTATATCAAAAATAGGGCTTCCTGTTCTGCGTCATTTTCTCCTTGTTACGGTTTATTTATTAGTGATATAAGTTCTTATAAGTTATTTTTAATTAGTTCAACAAGTTGTTATTTGTAATATGAATAGGAATTCATCGGACATATTTAGGGCTTGTAGTTTGCTCTCCGATTCGAAACCCGCTGCTGTTTGTGTAGAAGAAATAGAAAAAGAGGTTGTTCCTGGGTTAGTTTATTTGTTGTGTTTTATTGTTTAGTGATTCTAGTTTATAGTTCTAGGTTCTAGCACAATTTTGAGCGTTGTGCAGTTTGTGGTGGTGGCGATATCTAATAATTTATTAGTGTATAATTAGTGTATACATGTAAGGTAAGCGAGAGAGTGTTTTCTGTTTACGCCGGTCCCTCGCCCCTCTAACGGAAGATTACGCTCCCGATGATCAAGTTGCGTAGCACGAAAGACTCTTATTCAGTTACTTTCTTTTGTTGATAAGTGTGAATGATGGAGGTTTCATTATGTATTTTCAGGCCTTCCCGCTCAGTCAGCGATTCTAGGCCCTCTGTGGCTTGTGTAGAAGAAACGGAAAGGAAGGAGACTGCACTTCAGTAAGTTTTTTTGGCTTTATGGGTGGTTCTGACCTCGTAACTCGTAACTTCCTACCCAGGCAGACGTAGCTTCTGTAGAGTTACGAGGTGCTGGATTATGTTTGATTGGGTAGAAGTGTATAAGTAGGTTACTATTTAAAACGAAATAACCAGCCGTTTTTTTTTTAAACACATCGAGTACACCAGCATTCTTATACATCATATGCAAATGAGCATAAATTAGAATAAAACAAGTCGATCCCACTTAGCATAAATGCCCAAGAATGTAGAAGTTCCGATGCGTTTCAAGAACCGGCCGGTCGTCGGTCGGTATTTCAAAAACTTGCCGAACTATTTGGTAATCTATCTTTACAGTACTCTTGATTCACCCTGTAATTCGGCACAAACAAAACTCGCCGCTATTTGTGGAGAAACGGAAAAGAAAGAAGCTGTCACTGTGTGAGTATTTTGACTTTATGGGCCCATATCATATTCTTTGATTGGGTATGCGAGTTTCTTTTTATATGGACCAGTTTACTTGTGAGTGTTGCAATTTTTCTTACTTGAGTATGTTAAAATGTTCAGTTGTATGTAATTAGAACTAGCCCGGTAGCCATAACCAAATTACAAGTCCATTGGGTGATGTTTCCTGGATTCCTGAGGTCATATTCACCACTCAATTCCCCAAGGGGAATTCCCCGTCTTTTTCTCTGTGTGTCTCACGTTAGAGTGCTATTTTCTGTCCCCAGGGAACATTTCCCCGAGGGAATCGGAATGGTGAGTGATTATGGACTCTCGGTAAAAGAAAGTAGCATTCATTCTAACTTGAGTTGAGAGGCGCAGCGGAAAAGAACGTTCACCGTCGGGAAAGTGAGTCTGGTGTAACTAGCCTCTGTTGCGCGTAGCAGGTTCACAGGAAAACTAAATAATTGCCGAATTCACCGAAAACCTTGGTTGGCTCTTCACCAAACGGTTTTTTATTTGAAAACCATCTGGTGACTGAACGTGGCGTGTCAAGCTGCTGTCGGTTTTTACCCGTTTCCTCTGTCCCGTGTTATTGCATGAAGTTGTCTTTTTGTGTTTTCAGAACATCATCCATAGTCAGCGATTCGAATCCGTCCGTCGTTTGGTTAGACGAACAAGAAAAGACGGAAATTGCTAATGAGTGAGTATTTTGACTCTTGATGCTTGATCTTTGGTCTTTGGAAGATCAGCGTTTCGCTCTTTCATTGTAATTGCAATTGCACGTAATTTGCCTCAGGCAATTAGTCATGGTTGTCTTTGTCTGGTGCAGTGGTATAATGCGCTGTCGTGAGCAGTGTTGTACGTTGTACGTTGGTTCGGCACCGTCAGACGAAGAAGTATAGTTTCAGCGGAATCCTTGACCGGAACGCTAGCAAATGAAACCAAAACATCGAGATGGTTTGGTTGCAGGCACGGAATCTACGCAGAGTTGGGTTATGTTGCGGTAGGGGTGTAAGTGTAAGGTGTAATGTTATCTTTTACCTTTGTATCTTCAGCTCGTCGGTCTCAATAAGTGCTTCGAAATCTGCTGTCGGCGCCGTCGCCTGTGTAGAAGAAAACCAACGGAGGGAAGAAGTTGTCACTGAGTGAGTATTGTTAGTTTGTGGTTGTAGGTGTTGGGTATTAGGAACCTAAGAGTTGTGTAGTTTGTAGTGGTACCATGTTTGTCACTAACAACTGCTCCTTGATCTTTGGTCTTTGGAAGATCAGCGTTTCGCTCTCTCATAGTAATTGCCTTGTGAAATTGCAATTATTCGCCTCAGGCAATTAGTCATGGTTGCCTCTGTGTTTGGATCAGCTCAGGCCCATGCATGGAAAACCAATAGACCTAAATAGCAACCGTCTATCCCAAAGACCTAAATAGCAACGTAATAGCACGAGCAATAGTGCACAGTTAGCACCAAAAGAGAGCTAATTGTGTCTAGTTTGGTGTCTATTGGCGTGTGATTTGGTGCTAACTGCGTACTATTGCTCGTGCTAATACGTTGCTATTTAGGTCTATGTACTAGACCTGGTCTATTCATTTTGTGTGTTGGTATATGAGATTGCTACGCTAGCGCTCATTGATCTATATCCTTATTTTGTTCTGCTTATATAAAGTGTTACAGCCCATTATGGACGACCTTAGCCAGAGGTGTGTATTTTGATTTTTAGGCAACGGGGTTCGTTGTGAGTGTGTACGTGTTTAAGTTGTCCTGGGCAAAATTTGATTATGGCCAGTTTAATCTGTTCATGTTATGTTTGTTTCCAATTTTTCTGTTTTTAGTGCTACGCTCCGCGTATCGAGCTCGAGTTCATCTGTCGTTTGGTTTTTGGATGAAAAGGAAAAGGAAACGGGAGAAGTTGCCACTGAGTAAGTTGATTTTGAACGGTTCTAGTTATAATTAAAGCGAATTAGCGATCGGTCTCAACAAAAAATACAAAAGGAGGAGGAGTAAACAACCGTGCGTTGACCACGATTTTCAAACCGTGTGTTTTTGGAATTTTACTAGCCAAATTCAAAATATTTTGTCAACATTTCGTCATTTGGATGCTGCGGTGGCGTTATAATTTGAAAAGGCCATCCCTCGATTTTTCCAGGGCCGTGCTAGTATTAAAATCGGCAAATCGCCTGAAGCGAATTTTCCCATACAAAACCGCAAAATATGGTTGTTTGAGAACATTTTTGTGCAAGATGCACTTATTTGTTTGTGTTTTTATGTTTATTTTCGTTTATAACTTTTTTCAAACTATTTTTGGTGAAAAAACCCCAAACCGGGTGGTATTTCGCTTTAAGTATTTATTCATTTGTCTGATTGTTATGATTAATTATTATAATGCAAATGCATTCGATGAGGTGTGGTTAATTGGGCGACAGGGCGACAGAATGATTTTCATCTTTCATCACCGACTTTGTTAGAAAAAAATGGTTGTGAAACGGTGTTGCATGTTACTAGTTTGGCGCTAGGCGCTAACTTAGGGCGCATTCGAGATGGAGATTTCCGGAAAAGAAAAAGAAAACTTTTGGTTCGAGGTGGATTACACCAGAAAAGAATGCAATTGCCACGCATACACATGCAAATGATCGATTGATTTTAGTTTCAATTACGGTACATTTGCATTTTCGACAATTATTTTGCATCTCGGTGTCCATCTCGAACCACTTTTTTCTTTTCTTTTCCGGAAAATGTCCATCTCGAATGCGCCCTTAGTTGGAGTGACGGGCCCCACACTATTCTAAGTAGCCTTTATAGAATGTGCTTGAAGATATGCTAGGTACTTGTTAATAAATAGAAACTATTTTGTATTTAGATCTCCGAAAGGTGACGAGGTCACTGAAGAATGTGCCGCTCCTAACGTGGAGGAAACCACTGCCAAGGAGTAGGGCTTTGACAGTTATATGTATGAACTGAAAAGGAGCCTAACGATAGTTGAGGAAATGCCCTATAGTATTTTCCTTACAGTTTGTTTTAGTGAACGGTGATATGTTCTCATGATTAACGAATGAGGATCATTGGTCAAGAAAAGTGTGCAGCAGTTAAAGCGAAATACCGGCCGGTTTTTGAAACGCACCTCAAGCACTTGTATTCCTATGCATTTATGCAACGTGGGGCCTAATTGGGGTCTGGTTTTTATTCTAATTCTTGTTCGTTTGCATATGTTGCATAAGAACGCAAGGGTACGCAATACGTTTCAAAAACCGGCCGGTATTTCGCTTTAACGTCGCTAACGATGTATTACAGTGTATTCGGGAAATCTCCGAATTTACTATACGATGAAAAATGTGCGTTCAAGAAATTGGTTGGATAAAACGATTAAATCTATTTCAATTTCAGGTCTGTCGATAAAAACAGTGAGGTGCCTGAAGATCCTACGCCTCCTAATGTGGAAGCAGTCACCCCTTTAGCAATGCAGTATGTGTTTTTCTGCGTAAAATTAGTTGCTACTTGTTCGAAATGTCAGCAAAATCGGAAACTTTGAGGGCGTGTCGGGATTGCTAAAGGAAAGAAAGAAAATTAAAAAACGCGGACGAAAGGAAATATTTTGAAACTGAAATATGCTGCCGATGTGAGAGACACCAGACAAGCAGAGACTTTCTTACTTTTCGGTCAATCCCGAACGCGCCCTGATCCTGAGGCCTGAGGTCATATTCACCACTCAATTCCCCATGGGGAATTCCCCGTCTTTTTCTCTGCGTCTCTCACATTAGAATGCTATTTTCTGTCCCCAGGGACTATTTCCCCGAGGGAATCGGAGTGGTGAATATGGCCTCTGATGTGTTGCTAGAATTGTTGATGTAGGAAGAGGGTAGGTCAGCGTAGTAGCCAAGTAGGATTTGGATTAGGCCATGGCATTATGCTGTTATAGATATTTGTTAATAAATTTCAAAAATCCTACTTTTGTGTCCTTAGCTCCACTCAATAGATCTCAATTGGTTTGAGTTTGAGACATTTTTACTATGTGTTGGCTTTTGTGTGCATCTCCCTGATATAAAAATTATTATTACATATTATTGATCACTCAGGAAAATATCGCGTGGATGATTCAGCAATGGTAAAGAAACAGCGTGGTTGGATAATGTGAAATTTCCAGCTGTTGCGACAAAAGTGACGTTGTTGATCGTGGACATGAAGATGAGCTATTGACCAACGTTGTCGACAGTGCTGACGGTGTGATCGTTGCTGATGATGTGGAAATGGATATTGAGTGAGTTTTTGTTTGTTAATATTGATCTGGGTTTGGATTTCTTTACTCAAACTCAGACCTGAGACCTGAGGCCATATTCACCACTCCGATTCCCTCGGGGAAATATTCCCTGGGGACAGAAATTAGCATTGTAATGTGAATCACGCAGAGAAAAGACGGGGAATTGAGTGGTGAATATGGCCGCTGAAGGGATCGTGCTTCGCAGTTTACTACGTTACAATTATTCATTGGAAGTGATTACCCGCTCAAACTTATGATTGAGAGTAACCCTCGCCTATTCCTGTAAACCTACAATGTTTTTATTGGTGCTTTTATTTTTATCAGATTTGCATTTTCACGTTTCACAGTTATTCATTGTGGTATTGCCTTGACAAAACTTGTGCGACATTTTTTGTTCGTAATAAATTAATAAATGTTATTTATGTTATTGTTTTCTCATCTATTTTATTCCTTGCCTAATATTCGTAATTAAGGTTGTCAACTGAGACATTAACCCTGACTGACTGCTGTGAAAGTCCCACAGATTCTTTTGTTCAAGGAGAAGGAGAAGAAACTGTACACGTGGAGTTAGTCTTTTCAGTCTTTACGTTTGTGATTTTGTGATTTCTAGATGTAGTGGGTTAGGCTGTGTTGAATATGTAGATTTATTGGCCAAGGGTCAAATCCCATCTGGTTGGATACCTAAGCTTAGGCTTAGGCTCATTCATCACTCACTTCCGAGAGGTAACTTCTTTTCCCTTGACGATCACTACTTTTTCCCAGTCTCATGTTCGAATGCAGAGGCCATATTCACCCGTCCAATTCCCTCGGGGAAATACTCCCTGGGGACAGAAAATAGCATTCTAATGTGAGAGACGCAGAGAACAAGACGGGGAATTCCCCATGGGGAATTGAATGGTGAATATGGCCTCTGGAATGCTCCCCGGGGAATTGTAGTGAATCTGTGAATATGCATTCTATTCTGATTATGGAATCAGCTTACCACACACCACTTCAAATACCGGTAATATTTGTTTAGGTCCTCGGCGGAACTTATCCCTGTGTCCCCTGAGGGCTCCGGCTCATCTATGGGCCAATGTTCAGATGACACCGAAGAACCTATGGAGTTAGTTTTTTAGTCTAATTTTTTTTATGCGCCTTTATTCACTTTTCGTCTGTCAGTGCTAGGGCGCGACCGCCAGCTTATTGTTAGATTTTTTGCGTATGGCATTCTGTCAGGGTGTTACGGTAGTAGGGCGTAATGTATTTAGGTGGTGTATTAGTCGTATCACCTTGATTGTTCGTTAATTCTTGTCCTACTAAATGTTAATTGTATTGCAGCTGTTCTGCGACCCCAAGTTGTGCAACTTCTCAGCCGGTGATCCCCAAGTCACGAGACCTAACGTATGTTTTGTTTTTATTTATATTGACTTTTTTGCGCATAATTAGTTTTATATAAAATTGATATGAGGAAGAGATCTAAGTAATATCTTTGCTTCTTTTTGTGTTTTGATGTACGGAGTTAGAATTCAAAATATTTTTTGAGAACAATAACTGTATAACAGTAGTATAACAAGACAGAATTCTTAACAACTGAGCGAAACATTGACCTCTAAGGAAAACTATATAGTATTAAGACTGGCCGTAAATTGTTTACATCCTAGTTAGTGTTGCACATGTGTGCACTATATGTCGCTTAGGCGTCGATTAGAGCCAGTAGTAGGTCGATATTTCTTGGTTTTACATACTTTGTATTTTTTTATCGCGTTTCACGCTTCGCGTTCTCATTGGGTGTACGAAACGGGAAATTTTATGAAAAAAAAACGGACGAGTTTTATTACACAATGTTGTCCTATGTTATACTAATGACTGTGACACGTTTCGTTAGCGAAAGCGAAACACATGGCGCATCGCTTCGCTATCTTTGAAAGTTGCATTTGCACACAGTAATGTTGTTTGTTTGTTTGTTATCTCTTGCATATAATAGGCATCGAACAGTTTAATTATTTCAGTGACTTGTGGAAGAAGTTTGATGAAAATGTCGCCGCTCGAATCCGGTTCTCGAAAAACTCTTCCATGTGAGTTACCTTACCTTAGATACCTTAGAGACCGATCTTCAGCAGCTTGAGGAAGTTGCGTGGGGATCCCTGCCTTCCACTTTGTTGTATCTTGGGCCGTTCGGCTCCAGGGACGGTACGTTGTGCGGGCACGACGATTTGCCTTCACTCACTTATCGGCTCACGTATGTACTGTTTGTAAGATGTGATGTTTGATGTTTGTAAATTTATGTATAGATAATATTAACGTTACAAGTCGCAATGATTTTGTTCCTTTCTTTCAGTTCTGTGGCCGACTGCGAACGGGATCTTTTGGAAGTTTTCTCCGCCAAACCGTCGGGTTGCACTTTTGGTAAGTTTAAATTTATGCACAGTATCGATGTACACTGTGTGATAATTTCGTAATTGTAATTGTAATTTGAACTGTAAAATGGCAAAATCACGCAGACACCTCCGGATTTGTTGAACCCTATTTTTGAGTACGTATGTTCACTAAGTTAAGCACAGGGTTTGTGTCTTGTAGTACTTAATACTTTAATGTTTTTCTCTCTCCTGAAATTGAAAATTGAATGTAACCCCTTTTCAGAGCGTGATATTCTGAACGCTTCCAGTATGGACAGTGCGGCCTCCTTTTGCATTAATTTTACGCAAGATAATTTCAATAGGTACGTGTTCTTTGTAGTTTCTTTCCCTTGCTTGAAGTGGGTGCTCATGTATTTACGTCGTGTCCTTTATTTTTGTCTTTGTTTTCAGTCATAATTTCTCTTATTTGTACCGATTATTCTTTTTTATACCTTTGGATTGGTATATCTCCTTCTTTAGACGTTGTGACGGCGCTGGCAAAATATCACGGACAAAAACTACGGACGATTTGCCACCGTTGAGCTCATCGGGTATCATATTATTTGACGAGAATGGGACGTATTTCTCCACTGGGAAGATTCGACGAGGTGTGCATGAGAAGGGTAAGTTAATATTTGGATTGCCTATTCATAAAGATTAACCTATTTTGTAATATTAAGAAAAAATGCGTTGCAATGTTGATGTAGAAGAAACAAGAAGTGATGATTAAATCCTATTTAAACAATTGCAAATCGACTATACTTACTATGCAATTCCATCCATCTCGTGGGTTATGCCGTGAGTTGAGCGTACTCTTCCTACAGTGAACATTTATATTTTCCGTTTTTTAGCCACTGATGTCACTCGCAAAAAACAGGTGAGCAGTTTGTCGAGTTCGGCGTCTTCAAAGAAATCTGTCGTTGATGACCGGAACCATAAAGATAAAGAACCGGTGAGGAAGTTTTATTTCGGGATTTGGTGGCGTGTTACAATAGGTGTCTTTCCGAGGAATCGCGAGGGTTTTGTATTTTGTAATTTTGTAAAAAAGCTCTTTCAGAGTGCTCAGGACCCACAACCAATCAAGAAGCCCATGTCTTCCTTGTTGGGAATGAAACGCAAGGAAAAAGAGAAGGAAGTGAATCCGAAGAAAGTTGCTAAACACACCGGACCTGTTAGGTATTTACTTATTTATTGCTTTCGGAGGTGGTCCAAACCAACCCGGAGGCGGTTCGTGCGTGTTTCAACGCACCAACCAATACCCCTGCTTCCGTTCTTCCATACCCATACTCTCCTAGCAAACTGAAACAACTTCAGTTTAGGGTCACCAAAATACGTGGCGCTATTATGATTACTATGAAGCCTACTTCAGTCCACGACCACGTACGTCTTGTTTACGTAAACGTACTGTATATATCTCCATTCAGTATCATTGATAGTATATTGCCGCCGGAGAAGCCGTCTCAACCTTCTGTAGCAGTGAAACGGCCCGGGCTGGACCAGCTCGGTTCTGGACATTCTGGAGTCTTCGTCATTCCTAAGAAAGGTGGGAGGTTTGGGAAATTTTGGAGTCTACTTCAATTTATGACTATTGATTGGGGTGATTATGTTAGAATTATCGCTAGACTAGTACGTATTGTGGGATTTTATTGTGCAAGAATTTGTATCAACTTTGCTCCATGCAAATGAACAAGTTTGCGTTAAAGTGAAATACCGGTCGGTTTTTGAAACGAATCGCGAACAACCGAATTCTTGCGTATGAATTTAGCTCGATTTTTATTCTAATTTATTTCATTTGCATAAGCTGCATAAGAATGCTGATGTACTCGAGCGTTTCAAAAACCGGCCAGTTTTTCGCTTTAACTGATAACATCCAACCCATATATGTTCTTGGACAATCTTGCGATTGTGACTTGTAGGTGCCTTTTATTCTGTATAAAGGATTGATTTAGATTCGAACCACCCAGCACGAGTCGATCTCAGAGAGGAGAAGAAAGTGGGAAGTGTGTCGCGGAATATTCTGGTGGGTCGTGGAATTGTGGAATCCAGAGGCCGTATTCACCAACACGCAGGGAGCCCTCCCGGGCCTCCCCAGGGAGCTAAAGAATGTGTAGAGAGTGCGAGAGCAGAAGATATTGAGAGGGCTGGTGAGCCTAGGGAGGGCTCCCTGTTATAAGTATGTATGATGTAATGTAAATAAAAAGTGTGTTCCAGCCATCGTCTGCAAACATTGGTGTCCCGGCTCGTCTGCCACTGCCATCTTCTCGAACTGAAGAGTAAGATTATTATAATCTTCAAAATGTAATCATTTGCATTTAGTGAATTTACAGTGCCGTGAGGACCTTGGTGGTACTGGGTAATACTGTTTTTCCACCTTCGCTAGTTTGGTGTGTACGCAATACAATTTACACGGTGTTATTACCACCACCACACAACGTGCCCGTGCTACAACTGATGCGGACACATGTGTGAGTGAGCCTTAAGTAATTATTAGAGCCATATATTTCAGACCACCCAAGAAGCTAATGCGACCAGCTGAAATCTCACCACCGAGAAGGTTGGTTAATTTTGCAAACTTACTGATTTAGTCTTTAGCCTTAGGTAGGCCTTTTATTAGGTGAACTGATTTTGAATTTAGCCCTAAGTAGGTCTTTTGAGTGGTGGCTTATTAGTTTCTTGTATTTTTCTCCGACAGTAACATCCCTTCAGGCTGTCTTCTCCTAACCCCCTTATGTTTATTAATTGTTTTAAAGAAGTTGTTTGTTGGCAGTTAATTGTGGTAATTATTCAGGCGAGTAACTATTTCGGATGCCGCACCGCAAGTGTTCATGATTGAAAGGAAAGCGCGGAAGGAAAATGAAACAGTTGGTTTTTTGATTTGGATTGTTTGTTTTGGTTTTCAGAATCTCATTTATACATTCTGTTGTAATCTTCTAAATTATTGAAAACTATGACATTGTTAGTTCACTAAGCTTTAGTAGAGACATGATATAGAATCCTCCTTAAAACAAGAACAGTAGTAGGCAACATTATCGTTTAGACCATGAAGCTCCAGAATCAGTATTCTAATCGCACACACCGGCCACCCACTGTTTGCAGCATG
Organism: Pelodera strongyloides; assembly: GCA_036852015.1. Taxonomy (NCBI): domain Eukaryota; kingdom Metazoa; phylum Nematoda; class Chromadorea; order Rhabditida; family Rhabditidae; genus Pelodera; species Pelodera strongyloides. The sequence goes on along the minus strand of JAANDG010000336.1, from coordinate 101,689 downwards.
GCTGATCATTTTGGAATGCTGTAAGTTTATAGCTCTTTTGATGAGAAACGGAATTATTTGTACTGTGCATTTTGTAACATAACTACCATAGAGTGGTTTTGGTTTGTAGTTTGTTAGTTTATATATTTGTTGCGATCTTTTAGCAAGCAGCACCTTAACCTTAGCTACTCGGAAACACTACCGTTGCGCGATCAGGAAAGGAAGAAGGTTTGTGATATGTTTGTTATCTATTTTCAAGATTATTAATTGAAATTAAAGGGGAAACTGGACCGGTTTTTGAAACATTCCGAGTACATCAGCATTCTTATGCAGTCTATGCAAATGAACATAAATTAGAATAAAAAAAAATCGAGCTAAATTCGAGGAACTTAGCATAAATACGTAAGAATTCACTTGTCCACGATGCGTTTCAAAAACCGGCCGATATTTCGCTTTAACTGAAATTAAGGGAGGGAGCAAGCGCTATTTTCATTCTCATACGGTGGGGTGGGAGACCCGGTTTTTATCGGTATTCCTCATTTATTTTTTATATGATTTCATTTTTGATATTTAGGCAAACGACCGCCCAGATGCCAATATACCATTCAGTTGTGCAGAAGCGTATCAGGTAAGGATAATTATACAAATAATGATGTTTTACTCCCCCGTCTATTTTCGTGGCTTTGACCAGCAGACGGTAGCCGGTAAAACTCGGTGCTACATATTGGCGACTTTTTTTAAAGCGAAATACCGGCCGGTTTTTGAAACGCATCGAGTACCCCACCCCAACATTATTTTGCAGCTTATGCAAATGAACCTAAATTAGAATAAAAATCGAGATAAATTCGAGTAAATCAGCATAAATATGTAAGAACTCAGTTGTCCACGACGCGGTTCAAAAACCGGCCGGTGTTTCAAGATGATTTGAGTGCCTGTTGTTTAGCCTTTCGGTGTTGCTTCGTTACGTTACCCAACTGTTTCCTCTTTTTAATTCTATTCTCCTGCATTCAGGCTTGTGTGAACGATTTGAAGGAAGTATGTGGATTTGATGCCCGATTGAAGTTTTCGCCGCCTTCTTATGTGGATTGTGATGATAATCAGATTGTACGTTATTATTGGTGGTATATGTCGAGTCAGCTGTCGCCTATATAATCTCATACTCACTCAGAGGCCATATTCACCGCTCAATTCCCCATGGGAATTCCCCGTCTTTTTCTCTGCGTCTCTCATCTTAGAGTGCTATTTTCTGTCCCCAGGGACTATTTCCCCGAGGGAATCGGTGTGTTGAATATGGCCTCAGAACTAGGAAGATTCTGACTGTTTACTATTCTCAGCATTCTTTCTTTTGTTGGGTGTGGTCTCTCTGTAACCTTATAGCGGGAATTCGGCAATATTATAGGATTTTGAAAAGTTGCGTGGGCGCGGTGTTTGCTTTACTGGCTGCTTATCGTATTGTGACAGGCATTGGGTCCCACAGTCCTCATTCCTCGTAGAGTGTACATACTGAGGCCATATTCACCACTCCAATTCCCTCGGGAGAATATTCCCTGTTGACAGAAAATAGCATTCTAATCTGAGAAACACAGAGAAAAAGACGGAAGTTCCCCATGGGAAATCGAGTGGTGAATATGGCCTCTGATGTAACAATGATTAACTACGTATGTTGTATGTTCCCCCTTTGTAACTGTAAAAGTGTAACCTTTGTAAATGTAAAATGTAAAAGTGTCTTCTCATTTTAGTGGAGAATATTTCACCGACAGAATGGCACGGGCACCCGCTTCGATGTCCCAGCCGAGGAGAAGAAATGGGCGAGTGCGTTGTTTCCTTATTTAATTGTTTACTCTTGTACACTTAGACTTGGACTGTGGGACTTGCTATTTGTGCGGAGCAGCTTGCCAATTTTGCATTAAAGCAAAATGCCGGCCGGTTTTTGAAAGGTATCGAGAACACCATCATTATTATGCAGCTTATGCAAATGAACATAGAGTAAAAAATCGAGCTAAATTCTTTTTTTTTTTTTTTTTTTTTGTGAATACCACTTTATTCAGACATACAATATCACACATAGACTTAAGCATGTAGAATCCAGGGTCCCGTTTGCTCTCGAAGTCGGGGATCTTCATTTTTAGCTCCAATCCAAGGCGGTGTCTCTTAGCCGATGTGTCCCATAGAGTGAAGTAGACGGTAGAAGACGGCACAGAAGATAATACAGAGCGAAACGTCCGTCCTAAGGTTAGGCAAGGGGAGCGCCTTAACTTTATTCCCGACGCCGTGGCATGTTTGCATGATGGTAGCACTGGGCGGGATTCGAACCCGGGTCGTATGGGTGAGAGACGAGAACTTTGCCAGTGAGCCACGACGCATGAGTAGAAAACTGCTACCCACTTTTGCATACTTCTTTCTTGGCGTTTCTTTGAGTCTTGCGGTCTTTTCGAGACTTTTATCATCGTTTTTTTTTTCAGTCGACAACAAGGCTCCGATGTGGCGACTTGTGGACAGTGAGGTGCGTGGCATTGTATGTATACTTGTTTGTACGACGGAACTCAATATGATTCGCACTTTTTTTGGAAATAGATATGACAGCTGACATCCGAATTCTCAGTTGGAATTTTCATTATGTCCAAATCTTATGTAACCAGCCGATGTGCTAGAATTCCGATATTTCTCATTTTCAGACTCAACTGAAATGGCCATTTCCGAGTGAACGAGAGGGCTTGTACTGGCCGATTGTGGATGGGGTCGATATGGCCGATTTGCATGCTGCCGAGTAGGTCTTTATCGTTTTAATTATTGTTATATTGAAATTGTAGGGGAGGGGTGACAGGTCTCAAGCAGAGCAGAATCCGTATTCACCAACACGCAGGGAGGGAGCCCTCCCTAGGCTCACGAGCTATCTGAATTGAATATTTTCTGCTCTCGCCCCTTAGCTCCCTGGGGAGGCCAGGGAGGGCTCCCTTCGTGTTGGTGAATACAGCCTCAGGTATTGTGGCTCGGTTCAACTCCTACATTGATGCCCTCTTTTGCGACTTGCATTTGCATTAAGCATTTTTTTTTAAAGTTTTATGTCATCAAGGCAACACTTATCATAACGAAATTGTTACAGTTGGGATTCCACAACAGTGCGGAACATCATGGCCGACAACTCGTATGATGGAGCGCGTGCTCGATCAGCCGTATGTTTTAATTCATATCACCATACTACTGTTTTGATTTGGTGTTTCCGGCCGTGTAGTGGTAGTGAGGAAACAAGGTCGGCGCGCGGCTTACACTGCGCCCGAAATGGGTGGGCCGCCGTGTGTGCCCACCCGTTTTTTGTAGGCCGCGTTGTGTCTCACCAGCGGCTCACCACTTGTGTCGCGGGTTCAATACCTGCGTGTGGTTTTTGCACCGGATGGTAAAAGTCTACCGGACGATGTGAAAAAACTTGGAAGTGTGGGAGCAGAGCTGGCCTCGGCTGGGCACACTGCGAATACGTCATTGGAGTTTTCTGATATTATACTTATTCACGTCCATAACGTCTCTTTCTTTAGATGTTGGCGTGTGGTCCTTCTGAGTCGCATAAGGAGCGTGTGGCTCGTTTGTTACGCAGGAAACAACCCGCTAAGCGATTCGCAGCTCGATATGCGTGCAGAAGAGCACTCGAGCAAGAGTCGCAGTGAGTGTTTTGTCATCTAACCTTGTGTTCGCTATCGATTCTTCAGTCTCGCTTTCGTATGCTCGCAGCTGTCAAATAACATGCTTGAGTTGCCTACGGCTGAAGGTTGAGTAGTTAAGGTAATCATGGTAATACAGTAACAGTAAGCCTATGCTGGCTCCACTAGGGTAATCGTGTGTCTCGATTGACCCTAGCACGCACCCCGTTCACACAGAGGCCGAGTTGCCTCTTTCTCGGCGAATCTACATACGATTTTATCGCAGGTCTTCCTAACCTATTATCTATATAAACTTAGAGAAGGAGATCTAAATTATTTATTCAGCGAAGTGCGAAAGTCGCGGGAGGATGCGAACAATTCGGCGGAAAGAAGACGATTTGCCAACAGAGTGGGTGATTTGGTTCAATATAATGATCGATAGAGAGTGATGTTGATTGCCAGTAGTAAAAGATAAGTTCAATGAAAGTTGTGGTGCACACGGGCGTATTATAAAAGTTGATAGAGTGTTTTATTCAAAAGTTTTGTTCTAAGCTTGGTGTGATGGCGTCATTTTTACAGCATCTGAAGTCGGTGGCCGATGAGTGTCGGGCAACTACGGTCGACTTTTACTCGATTTCGAAGTGTCATCCGGAAACACTGGTAATTTATTTGGAATAGTAGGCTTCAGCTCAGTCTGCTTCTAGGTCGATTAGTGTATTTCTGAAATCTCCATGGTGAGTACTGTAGCTGTGCCCGCCTGAGTGCAGCACCCTTATGGTTTGTAGTCCGTTCGTTCGTCCTGTTTCATCAGTTTGTTATAGTGCCGTGTGTGAGTTTTCCATATGTTTTTGCAATTTGAACAATTTGGTAATGGTTATATGAGACTTGTTGCAGGCTCCGGAGCAATGGTATGGTCCTCTGGATGATGTTCTGATTACGGAGAACAACAACAAGGTTTACTTCAAAGAGTGGCTTGGACACTTGGAAGCATCTAATCGATATGTCGGTGTATGTTTTTTTTTAAATAAGTTTAATAAATAGTTGAATTTGTTTCATTATTTCGTGCCTTTGCGAAAATGCGACCCTACCCGCTGACGTCAAAGTGTGATTATTATGTGTAAGAGGTATTAATATAATGATCCGTCTTCTTCTGAGGCCGTATTCACCAACACGCAGGGAGGCCTCCCCAGGGAGCTAAAGAGTGCGAGAGTATAAGAGATTCAGAGTGCTCGTGACCCTAGGGAGGGCTCCCTGTGTGTTGGTGAATACGGCCTTTGAACTTTCGTTTCGATGAACTGCGGCTTTACCACAGGCCCTGTGTAGGAAATTTATGTTTACTTATTTAGACGACGGGATCACAGCAGGAACTTTTGACCCACATAGTGGTGGCTATGAGACAAGCCTCTGCAGACGTGCTATTCATGGTAAGTTTTGTTTATTTATTTTTTCTCATTGGTATTGGTCTCATAGTACTCCAGCATTCATTCATTACAGTATTTACATGTTTGTGGTACTGTGTGGGTAAAAACTGAACTTGGTGAAGTCAATCGTATCCATAGGGTGTGTATGCCTTCTTTCCATAGGCGTTCTTTCGGTGACGAATCAGCAATCTGTTCAGAAAGTCGAAGCGTTTCAAATTAGAATTAAAGTGAATTGTTTAATTTTGATCTTTTCTGTGTAAGATTGTCTTTTAGGATGACAGGGAACTTGATGGCTTGAGTGCGGAAGCGAGTCGTCAGGCACATATGTGCACAGAGATACGATTCGAAACATTTGATGCGGCCTCAAAACGGGTAATTTTATTCGTTTTCTTTTTTTCTTGATGTTTAGAATAGAGCGAGATAAGGGTCCGTTTGGCTCACTCCCGGTTGGTTGTCCATTGTTGGTGACTTGATGCGCAGCGGTAAAACGTGAAATACCAGTGATACTTTTCACTCAAATGATAAAGCTTGCAGTAGCCTCCGGAGCTGGTCCCATGGCATAAACTCGTTGACGCTCTGACCGACGAAACCACCACCCGAATTAGCATATTGCATAAATTTAGACGGTGGTCTTGAGCTCGTAGCCATACCACCATGCGGATTAGAATATTAGGTATGCTGAAAATCAGGAACGTATCATAAAGAGATACAACTTTGGGAAACACTACACATATTTGGATGGTGGTTTTGAGCTTTTCCCGACGAGTTTTATGCCCTGGCTGGTCCGGATAGAGTTGGTTTAAATGTTTAACTGTTTATTAGACTCTTAGAACTTGGTGCTCGATTTACGCGGTTTTATGCCCAGAGCTGTTTGAGCACGAGTTGCATGTGACCACTTTTGTTGTATTATAGTTTGTCGAGCGGTGCAACGTGGGCCCAGACTTCACCTACCTGAGCGAATGGAAAGATGCCGACCAGAGAGTGACGCTTATGAACCTGCTGGTACGTTTTTTTTTTTGAATTTTGGATTTTGCTTTGGTGATTCCGGATGAGATTGCAGAAATAATAACTAAGCTAGCTTTTGCTACCTTTATTATTTATTGTTTATTAAATAACGCCACAGGGTGTGCATCACAATGAAATGATGAAGAGAAAGTAGTGTATAACTCGTCGTGTTGTCGTTGATTTGCAAACAGTTAATTTGATAATAAAACAATGGAAGTCAAGCGTAGTGTGTAGGTTAGGTTATGTGGTTAGTTAATTTTGCATGTTGATGGCCGAGTAATCGCTATTGTAAAACTGTAGCGTTAGAGTGCGCCGCTCACCCAATTAAGTGATTGTCTTTCTCGGTGAGTTTATTCTTCTCTCTTTTGTACTGTAGGCTGTAGGGGGTGGGGTTTATGGCCGTGATATATGTTACTCGTCGAATATGAACAATTTCCCAAATAACGGTGGCTCAGTCTCAGTAAATGTAACAGTAAATGGTGCGTGCTATGCTCAACAATATGTTTCGTTTAAGTGGTAAATTTGGATTGATATTTGAGCAATAATGATCCGAACCACTGTGGATCAATTCTATTTTCCAGATCAGTTTGTCTCGTAACAACGCGAAGTTCAAGCCGGCCATGCCGCAGAGAGAACCGTCGCTATCGAAGCTGACCTTTGAGCAGCTGATGTATTTGTGCCGCCTACGGGACTGGGAGAAACTCGACTGGACTATAGTCTATCAGAACCTACAACGATACTTCCCGTCATACGGTATGAAGTTTCGTTTTTGAAGGAATTGGTAATAATTGATGGAAAGAGTGGGTCGAAAAATGGCTAGGGACTTTTACGAGTATTGAAGTGTACGGCTTCATGGGGTAATGATAATAGGTGTGGTATTATTATTTTGATGCTGAAGCTGATTTGATTTTCGTATGCCTAACAATAAGAAGGCTTAATGCGAAATACCGGCCGGTTTTTGAAACACATCGAGTACACTAGCATTCTTATGCAGCTTATGCAAATGAACATAAATTAGAATACAAAATCGAGCTAAATTAGAGTAAATTAGTATAAATACGTCAGAATTCACATAACCACGATGCGTTTCAAAAACCGGCCGGTATTTTGCTTTATTGTTTGTTTATATCGTTGGCTTGCTCTTTCATCATTAGTTTAGAGAAACTAATTTTCTAATTCTAATCTTTTATTGCAGCTCCATTGTCCTTACTCCCTCTGAGAGATTTGGTTGACCAGGTGTTTCAAGACCAGTTCACCCCAGAACAACATCGCTCGATGTATTATGATATGTAAGTTGGACTGAAGTTAATAAGCACTTTTTTTTGTAAATACCTTGTCCGATTCGAGCCTTATCATTCTGGGCATACAATTGTTTGTAACATCAAGGGCTGAAGAGGGGCTGTTGTAATTTTATGTATTTCCTGAACGCGAACATATCATTTAATTTTAAGTTACGCGGCACATTGTGCGGTACTGGTGACCTGACCATGGTCTGGTACTGCGGTTTTGAAAAGTTAAACCTCTTTTTGATTAGAATTTTATTTTTATCTTTAGGTTCCGAAAGGCAATGGAAGAGGAGCGAGACAGGGAGAGACTGTGGAAGGAACATCAAGAGAGGTGGGGTTACGAGGCCGTATTCACCAACACGCAGGGAGCCCTCCCTAACCTCCCCAGTGAACTCGAGAGTACGTAGAAAGTGCGAGAGCAGAAGAGATTCAGAGCGCTCGTGAACCTAGGGATGGCCTACTTGCGTGTTGGTGAAAACGGCCTCGTCTTACTGGACTGGAACTTATAGTGGATTGTTGGTGTCTTTTGTTTGTAACTTGAAAATCATGGCGCTTGGTTAGGTTAGGGTGGTGCAAATGTAAACACAGTCATCTCCATTATAAGTTAAACTAGACTTACTAAACACTAAGCGCACGAACATGGACATTCGGATCCAGCTTTTTTTAATTTAAAATCACAGACCTAACTATCTTCAATCATATGATTATATTTTGTTTCCACGTCTGTGTAGTATACGTTGGTAGACGTGCAGAAGCAGGATTCAATTACAGCCTGAGTGCATTTACCGTAAGTATTTAGTCATCATAAAACCCCAATATTTGTCCATGATACTCCTATGTACCCTTTGTTTGTAGTACGGAGAGACTACTCCAACTTCAGCAGGAATTGGAGCGTGTGCGGGCGGAAAAACAGGCGGCTGCTATGAGGTACGGTAGCTGGTCCACTTTTTAACACTCATGTTTTCCATTTATTTATTTATTGATTAGATAACACCACAGGGTGTGCATCACAATGAAATGATGAAAAGAAAGCAGCACATAACTCGTCGTTTTGTCGTTGATTAGCAAGCAGGTAATTTGATAATAAAACAATGGAAATCAAGCGCGTAATGTATATGTAATGTATATGTATATGTATTTATTTGGGAACGTAACTCCCTTGTCTATAGTGTCTATATACTAGTAAGGTGTTTATTTGGGAAACTTTGAAACGTAAAATGAAATAAAAGTGTAATGAAGTTGGACTGGTTCATGGGAGGAAAATTAAACAAAACAAAATAATAGTGATTAAAATTTAATTCTCTATTTAAATAATATGTTCTAAAACCAAATCCGGATCTTTTTGCAAGAATTTTGTGTTTTAATCAAACTTTCAAGCAGTTTGAATTGGTGCGTTTAGAATTTGGTGTTCATTTATTCTTTTGCTAACTTTGATTAAATTGGGCAAATTATACAGGATGCAGACGAATTACCAGCGGCGCGAGCATGGTGCGCCACTGCGATTCGCCTACGAATCAGCGTCAAATTCTAACATGATGATGCCCCCGCCCACACCAATGGACACTGATGAGTACGGAAGGAGGGACGTGAGAGACCCAAGGGTGAGTAGGCTTAGGGTTTATGGTAATCTTGCAGCTTTTTAATACAACTGCGGTCCTATGTGTTTATGCTAATTTAGTTCGAACTGTGCTCGATTTTTATTCTAATCATACTCATTTGCATATGATTTTCAGCTGTGCAGTTATCCTAAATCAAAAACCCGGTTATACTGCTTTAATTCTACCTTACTTCTAGGATGTTCGTGATCGACGCGATCGAGAACGATACGAAAGTCAGTGGACTCCAAATTCGGACGACTATTCGATAAGTCCCGTTTATGGAAGTGGAAGGAACCGTTTTTAACTGAACCTGGGTCATATTGGTAGTGAATATTGATAGAGTATTTGTGTTAAGTTTTCGCGCACTTTCGCATGAATTCGCGCGAAAGTGTAACATAAATACTCTATGAGATATGTTCGATGGCTGTGTTCTGCGCACGAGATGCCACAATAGAAAAAGAAACATAATTATACGTTATAACACAATAGATATAGAATAATAGGAAAAGTGAACGAAAAAGATTATACGTGAAAAAGGGTAGATAGCAGGGTACCTCGAGTTTTATTTTGGTTTTTGTCCTTTTCTTTGCCAATTTTTGTGTTTTGAATTGAATCGTACGGAATTTTTTTTTAAGTCTTTCTTGTTGTTTTACTCTCAGTATTTTACCTGACTACTTTAGCTCAGAGTATTACGTTACCTCAATCTTTGAAATACAGTATATGTATGTGGGTTTTTGAGTTATTGGATGGGTAAATTGGTGCTTTAGCGTTATCATGCGAGAGAAAGATTTTTTTGATATAGTAGCGTTTCGTTTACCCATTGGAAACATTTCAAAAAAAGTGCCGGTACATTGTTTTCATTTGTTATTTTAGATATAGTATATTTATCGTTTTACTCGTTATGTTACCAAAATTCTCTGTAGTTATATGTGGGCTTCAGCCTCTCAAGTTACCCTTAAAGCGATATATGGTCTGGTTTTTGAGAACATCTGCATTCCCTTATGTTGTGTGCAAATGAATATGATAGACTATTAGACTAAAAAATCGTGCAGTGATTTGCATCCATTACATGGGAATACATCGCCCAACATGCATTTCAAAAACCGGATGTTATAGCGCTTGAATATACATAGTAGACAGTTGATTTGCGTTTTAGGCACTGTGGAATTTCTATTGTCAAAAGCTGATCAGTATTATGACTTTTTTTATTGTTCTTTGTGGTTTTTGAGTTTTTGCTTGCTTTCTTAAATTTTCACGTTGCATTGCATTGTCCTGGGGCGGAAAGTGTACAGAAAGTGTATATATTTCATTTTATTATAATCGCCACGTGATTGGTTAGTATTTAACTTCACCGGTGAAAGTAGATATTTATTTTGTTATTAATATTTTTATCATTACGATTTGGTGTTGCATGCTGTTTCCTTATTATTTGTATCTTTGATAATTATTTCATTCCCATTTTGTAGATAAATAATCAGGAGGGAAGTTGTTTTGTTTTCATCCACTGCACTTGGTTAGAAGTTGTGAACAGTTTGTCAGAACATGCATTTTACGGTAGAGCCCATTAATAAGCGTGTGGAAATTACGGTATTCTAAGGTGTGGTATAATTACAACCGATGTTGATCTCCAACCCTCATAGTACTTTATTCGAAGGTATATCTGTAAACAGCGGTTTTGTTTTCTGACATATTATAGACGTAGGGCGCCTCTTCGCTTTTATTTTCCAGCCAGTGCATTTTGCTTTCATTTTCTCTTGGAAACGCACATAGGATAGGCTGCACAAAAAGGGATAATTGGTGTAAGTAAAATATAAGATTACGGTACCCAACGGTGTGCAGCGCCCGTTTTTGATCTTCACAAAACGAGGCTTTACTCTAAATTGTAGGCCGTAGGCTATCTACGCCTTAGTTAGCCGTCCATGCGTTTTCTCTTGAAAACACACATAGACCCAATCAAGAAGACGCTAAGCGGCTACCGGAAGTCACCACAAAAGAGTTGTCCGAACCAACGCACATAATGCATACATTTTCAATGCTTATATGCTTGTCTATATATATTTTTTAATTAACAATTATCCAATTCGAAGAAGGCATGCATATTTTGACCTTTTTGTATGTGCGTGTTAGAGAGGGCGGGTTGAACATTTATGTATGGGGTTCCAAGTATGGTGAAAACTTACAGTATTTTGGAACCACACGAGAATATTTTTTTTTTTCATATTATATACGCAAGTTTCGTGCAGAAGGTAGTATTGACAGAATCACACCCAATTTTTGGGATACTTGGAAATCCAGTATGTAAATCTTTGGTGTCCCGCATAAGAGCTGTGAATTTCATGAGTGGGTTCACATGATTGTTGGAATACGATATTCTTCAATTAGCATAATTGCTCTGTCGTCGTTTCCCCTTGTTCCTTCAGCGTATTACGGACCACTTGACGATTAACTTTTACAGAAGATTATAACCCCAACTGAGTCATCAAGTCATAATGTTTTGGATATTGCTCCTGCTCCCCACAACTTCACAGATCACTTGCATTTCGTGCACGAGCGACTCAGCCAATTCGTCTTGCTACCAGAATCCAAATTCGCCAGAACACGACCTATCCACATGCAAAGGAGAATGTCAGGTATTATCCTTTGTTAGCACAGTTTGGGTTTAATCTGAGAGCCCCTTTTTCATGTTTCCACCCTGATTTTGTCCCTAGACCAAAGACTGTCATTCTTTCGCTCCAAATAGCACATTTTATAATATTAACCGTACATTTTGGGGCTACCATCAAATCAAGACCATCAACACCTACATATAACTAACTACTCCCTGGCCTGAACGTTTCAGGTGTGGACATTATTATCTGAGGTGCGCTCTGAAGTTTATATGTTTGAGCGATCGTGCTCGGAAACATGCAAAACCGGATGTACACATATTGCAGACATGGAACACCGTTTTATAGGGTACGTTATGTTTCACACCAAGTTATGGAAACAACATAAAAATGAATTACAAGTATACTCAAACAACAGCGGAGTTGTTTGACGGTTTGAGTTTGAGTAAGATGCCCATAACACGTTGTTGATTAACACACGGAACGATTTCATGATTTATCAAGGTGGCATTTAGAAACTAATTTGTATCTTTAGATGTGGCACCTGCTGTGGACAAGACATTTGCAACCTCGGCAATTCGGCCATTCCTCTGACCACAACGATGTATCATACGGCTGTGTTGATAATGCTCATAAGACAAAAACAATAACAAATGAGTCTACAACAAAGTTATTTATATACGGATGTAGCGCATATATAACAAAAAACAACAAAGAGCTGAGTTCATTTAGAGCTTCAGCTTGGTACGTCTCCAATGGCGTCTCTTGGCATTGTACTTGATCTGAAAGAATAATCGTACGTAAACTAAAAATGCATATCAAATCGGAGCAAGGAATAAAGGTAAAAGCTAAAACAAACGAGCAATGGTAAATTAGTATTAGTGAATGTGTAAAGAAAACGCGAACGTACCTTGTTGCCAGTCTTCAGACGAATCCACTGAGGAAGAGGCCTGTTCTGCTTCTGGGCCTTAGCCAGCTTCCGTTTGATTACCAGTTTTTTATGGGCCGACATATTACCCTGAAATAACTTTATACAGTAAAGAGCAAATATACAAGGCGGGGCAGAAGTACGACTGCCACACACCAGCCTAGCACACGAAAAAAAAAACAAGAGCAAAATGAGATCGATTCTAGCTGGGTTTTCCTTTCTACGATTTACGGTGAAAGATATCATCAGCGTATGATTGTGTGGGCAAACGCTTCATCTGACGGAATGGGGCTTGCCCTACGCCTGGCTGCGGGAAAAGCTTCATGATTTTATTGAACTGTGCAGACGTCATTGAGGATCCTTGTGATCCTTCTCCAAGAGTACCCTGAAAATTTAATTTATAAATTCTCAGATAGGTGCTAGTAATACGCGGTGAGCCGCAAGTCAATTTACGTTACCATTAATGACCGTTCCGCAAAACAAAAAAGATGGGGTGCTCAATGAACTTTAGGATTCATTGTACATAATCAAATGCTACAACAAAATAGTATTATTAATGACAGCACGGAGTGACAGGCGCTGCCGACAGCAGGTAAATAACAAGAAAAAGAAAGCTAAGCCATGAAGTTGTGAGATTTGTTCGTAAGGATTAACCTATCGCCAAAGAAAACCGAAAATAATTTACCTTTGTTGCTGCCTCCTTGAATTCGCGTGCAGACTGCTCAGCTTCATGTACACAATCCATATACGAGGAATGCTGCTTTGCACATGGTTTATCATCAAATTCCCACTTCTTTAGACAACCAAACAATGCTTGCAGCTCTTGTGTGCATGACGATCCTGAAGGTGAATAATTAAGTTTTTTTAACAGAGGCGAAAACAATTCCGTCAGTATAACCACTACACTAATGGATGATAAAGGTCCACAAATTGGGGATGAACATGAATTTACTGGCATGGGCTCGAAAAAGTTCCCATCACAAAGTAATTCCAAAAATTAAGCGGTCTTGAAATTATGGAAAATCCCAGGTTTTGATACACGCAAAAAAACGTATGACCTACAAGGAAACGGAATAAACGTTCAAAAACGAAAGAAACACTCACCAGCAGCACGGGCCTTTTTTCCGATAACCCTGTTCTTGGAGGCAAGCGGTAAAATCTCCGAAAAGATGGTAACTTTCGGGAAGAAGGTTTTTCCTCGCGCTAGAGCCGATTCTTTCAATAACGGCGATGAAAACAGCATTAGAACATTTAAAAAACCAGATAGAGCTTTAAAAAGTAGTACTTCAATGTTGCAGTGACATACGGTATATTCGATCGCCGTGGGACTTTTAAATTTTGGCTTTGTTCCAAGTAATACACCTTTGAATCATTTTTGTTTCTGGCGACCGGCCCCTCGCTCTCTATTGTCTTCTTTCTCCTGTTTCGTGTTTGATTGTTATCACACAGTTTAAGTTCGCGGAGCAATGTCAGTCCATGCTCGATTACCCCATGGCTAACGTTTCGAGCCCCGGGCGTGTTTGAAACTGTTCACCCCGATTAAAATATGCAGAACGCGGTTTATCTCTTTGCTTTCTTCTCTCCTTGTCCACTAGTATCTGCGGTTGGTGCCTCACAAATGTATATTCCTAGAAAGACAACAGTACATATTGCTCCTATTGTTGTGCGTTGTCAAATTACCTGGATCCGCGATCTTCGTTGTGAAGCAAAAACATTCCCGGTTAGAACCCTAGGCCATCTTTGCTTTTAGTGGTATCAACGTTTGCTTCTTCGCAGTTTGCAAGTGCATATCTGAACAGAATAGGACGTTCAAACTATTTCGTTATTTCATCCCTTGAGTTTACATTGTTGACAAAGTATTTAGAAGGAAGCAAAAACATTTCGTTATTTCGTTCATGTGTAAATGTTTCAGGTTTCACCTTTCTTTGAAGACGCTTATTGTTTCTACGTAACATACACTGTGGCGCCAAAATGGTTAGTCTCATTTTTCGTTGCGTTTTATATGTGTTTAAAACAGTGAAAATCAGGTGTAGCAAATAATGCAACGCGCTTCGCGCTCCTTTGTGCTGCGAATTTTGTAGTATGCTTTTATTCCAGGCGTTTTTTGGCTTTGGACAGTCTGCAGATATTTCTATTAAATTAGACGATGAGGCGACCAGGAAAACAGCACAAATCAGGTATGGAACATATTGCCTTGCCTTTTGCTAATTGGATTGAGTGAAGGAGTTTCAGTTTTCTTTGAATTTCTATATATGTGCGATTCATTCCCCTGGTTCCTTTTTGCCTTCCTTGAGCCAAGTGGCAACATTTTGCATACATAAGACAAGGCAATAAATAAGTGTTTGCCAGCAAACCAAAAACATGTGTCGTGTCGTACCGTATGGAGTTTGTAAGATCCCTTTCGTAGCCTAAGCCCGCTGACTAGCTCACCGGCGAACCACCACCGGAATTAGAATATTGCATAAATTTAGAGGGTTCATGGCTGAACCACCTCCGGAATTAGCATATAAGATATGGGAAGCCCGGAGGTGGTACGAGAAATTTATTAGAAACGTATCACGAATAGAGAAAATTACGCGAACCACCTCCGGACTCACCGGCGAGGTTTATGCCCTGATCCCTTTCCCCTTTTAAATATTGGAATCGAAGATGATAGTTTTTAGAGCCGAAGATGGAAATATGGAGACTCACTACCTGTTTCTTGATGGCGAAACAGTTGCTGGTACAGTGAACGTCAACCTAAAGAAGGCGAACCAGAAGTTAGAACATCAAGGGATCAGAATTGAATTCATTGGACAAATTGGTACGTTATGTATGCTAATAATTAGCTTATTGTGTCTCGTAATACCATTCCTTTGTATGTTTAGTAATTGCTATGCAATTATTTTTCCTTTTAACCGGTTTCTTGCGTGTTTATGAAATGAAAATATTTCAGAAGTCTACTACGACCGTGGAAATCAACATGACTTCATCGCACTTACCAAGGTGATTCTTTATTTGTGACTTAGGATTATTAGAAATGCACAAATACACTAGATACAAAGCCGGAAAGTTTGAGAGTATGGTTCACAAAATAAGGAATAAGCTCAAGAACCGGTACCAGACAAGGTATCCGGCGAGCAAATAAAAAGTAGTAAGATATGCAGAAAAATAGAGGGTAAAACTAATTACAACGCTTGTTCATGCTTGTATATTTTTATCGTCCGCATATCTTAGGATTTGGCTCGCGCCGGCGAATTGCTTCAAAATACGTCATTCCGATTCGAGTTCCCCCACGTCGAGAAGCCATACGAGTCGTATGTGGGCACAAATGTTAAACTCAGGTAAGAACTAAGTTTTTGTTTGTTTATGATTTAATAACCTGGTCATTGCGCGGTGCATAAAAACGCGCACGCATCCGGAATTTCATCTACCCGATGGCGGGGCGATCGAAAATTTGTACTTGTACTGTACATTAGTGTAATGCAAAGTATCATTGCTACATTGCTAGGTTTCGACCACTAAGACTAAGTTAAAGCAGTGTGACAATGACAACCGGTCTTGAAACTTCTTCTGGATGACTGCATGTATATGCAAATGAGTATAATTAGAATAAGCTCTCATGACTCGTGACTCTCGAGCTCATTTAGGTCATAAATACATAGGAAGTGCAGTTCCACCTACGTTTCAAAAGATATACTAAGCGTGTGCAAAATATTCCTACATTTATGCGTGTGCGCAACATTGTTTGACAGGGATTCACAATAATTAAGTAGCTCGTTCTAATGTTTTTCTATTTTAGGTACTTTTTACGGGTGACCATTGTCCGGCGACTTACGGATATTATTCGCGAGATGGATATCATTGTGCACACACTGAGCAGTTATCCAGACACGTCGAATAATATTAAAATGGAGGTATGTTATTGTTTTGTAGACTGTATTTTACGTTACAAGTTACAATAATATTAATTTTCCAATAATTTATCATTCGCGTTATGGAAGCTATTCAATTAGTGTGGTGGCTCGAAAACATCTGGGAGAAAAGGCTTCTTTTTTTGTTTGGTCGTGATTAATTATCACTTTTGATATGATTTTCAGGTTGGAATTGAGGATTGTCTTCACATTGAGTTCGAATATAACAAGAGCAAGTGAGTCCGTTTTTTATTTAATAACTGTATTCGTTAGATCTTCAGTCGTATTATTATTTATAATTAGAGATTTATCAATCAAGGTAATGCCTCTCGAGGACCTTTGCATGTACATTCATTCCATTTGTGGCCATTAAAAAAGTAGTAACTGACAGCTTTATGAATGTTTTTTTTCGTTAGAATCAAATTTTTATTCTACGTTTGAGTGACTTATTTCTGGATAACGCACAGCCTTATTCCTGATGTTGAGCTCTAAATGTGTCTAATGATGAGAAAAAGTTATGAAAGCTAATTTATTTGCGTTTAATTTACTAAGAGTTTGGTTTATTTCAAAACTTTAGATATCATCTCCGTGACGTTATTGTTGGCAAAATCTATTTCCTGTTGGTGCGAATAAAGATCAAGTACATGGAACTGACGATTATCAAGAAAGTGAGTACATACTTCATTGTGTTTATCTTTGGCTGATCATATAATTCGTAACTTCGTATTTTGTTATTAGTTATTACTGTCTGTCTCTTACATTTCTTATTTCTATAGTTATTGACGCAAATAACACAAATTTTAAATTGCACCTACATCTTTTCACAGATATAAAACTGTGTTCACGTGCACTTATCTTTCTTTACATCCTATATCCTATAACACAAATGACCAAATTGGTGCACTCCTTTGCTTTTATAGTTTCATAGTGTTATTTCCGAAAGTATTTTTGTATCCTAGGAATCCGTTGGGTCCGGTCCGAATGTGTTCAACGAAAGCGAAATCCTTGCAAAGTTCGAAATCATGGACGGGGCTCCTGTTCGAGGTATTGTGTTGATTTTGATATACATGGTCTTCTGTGTAGAATGAATGTTTAAGAATTGTCTTTCTATTCCTTCATATATGACGATGCGCAATATAATTCCTATATTTGGACTTTTGAAGGTTGTTTGTGGCATCGCGACTTTCAAGATTATCAGTGTGCGCGTACACATGAAAATATAAAGTTCGTTTCGCAAGGACTTGTCTGTGATGAGTCCACGCCACGCTTCTGCTTCAGGCCTTAAATCAATCCTTTGCATATGTGTAAGACTGTGTGCCTTTTTGCGGCGGGTTTCTACCATTCTTCAGTCTTCATGATGATTGTTTAGGTGAATCAATTCCGATCCGACTCTTTCTGGCTGGCTATGATCTGACACCGACAATGCGGGATGTGAGCAAGAAGTTCTCAGTGAAATACTTTCTCAATCTGGTTTTGGTAGACGAAGAGGACAGACGTTACTTCAAGCAACAGGTAAGGAATGGGATTACTAATGGACAAAAAAATGGGCTTTGCTTGCCGCGCCCGCGATGCTAAACTGTTTCGCATTGGGAACCTGATAGTGTGCAATACGGTTTCAGTTATGTACAATTGTTATCTTATTATATAAAGGAGAAGAGTTTACTTTTTTGTTTGTGTGAACATAACGAAATCTTTTCATAAAGAAAATTTTCTATTGGCAAAGAGCATACAAAATCTTTGCCGCTGGCGAGATTCGAACCCACAGCAGAGCACAACACCTCTCGATTCATAGTCCAACGCTCTACCTGTTGAGCTATACTAGCTTATCACAAGGATAATCCTCTGCCCTACATACAGCACCTTCAATGGCAAATTTGCATGGTAGAGCATTAGTCGAGTGGAGATCCAAACTGATTATTATACGTTTCCACAATCAGAGACGTGTGAATGTTTGGAAGGAGAAAGAGACGAGAGTTAACTTTTTAAATTGTAGCAATCCTTTTTTTAAATAGGGAAACAATCGGCCGAAGGCCGATTCCTCCAGTCGGAGAAGAGCCCGTAGGGCTCTTCGAACGGCTGGTCTTATTATATAAAGGAGAAGAGTTTGTCACGGGTTTGTTTTTATGTGCACAACGAAATCCCTTCATAAAGAAAATTCTTCGATCGAAAGAGCATACAAAATCATTGCCGCTGTCGGGATTCGGGATTCGAACCCACAGCAGCCCACAATCTCTCGATTCACAGTCCAACGCTCTACCTGTTGAGCTATGCTAGCTTATGGGAGGAGGATCTTATAGGAGATAGAAGAGCAATTGCAATAACAAAAAAAAGGAGAAGAGCCCGCAGGGCTCTTCGAACGGCTGGTAATTTATAAATATGTTATTATGTATAATATAATTTTCCCTGGTCTGGATTTTCAAAAAATTCCCTTTTAGGAAGTGACACTGTGGAGGAAAGCGGACCGAATTCCACGGCGAGTTGCGGACTCGGTGGTAGTTGAGAATGGGGAGCACACTGAGATAGAAGAGGGAGACCAGAAAGAGACTGGCTGCGACGAGAATAGAGAAGACAGTCCGCAGAAGGTTGTCAGTCAGACACCAAGCCTGCATGAACAAGAACCACCTGTTCAAGAAGCATAGTGTCGTCTTGCGGAACCAGTACTCGCTGTCGCTGTGCACCGTAAAGATTAGTTACTTTACTTTTATGCTTTCATTTATTAATTTATTCTGAATTTGAATTGGGATTAAAGCGGTATGATGTGTGGTTTTCGTGCCCATGGCGGATAATTCCATGTGCAAGTCTTTTGTGAGGAGCCGAAAGGTTGCAGCTTTTAATATACATGAGAATGTAGTTGCCCAGAATACGTTTCACAAACCACGTGCGATACCGCTTGAGCTGAACATTTTATTTTCTGTCAATGAACTAGTTGTGACTGAATGTAAAACGTTGGTGTTTTTACAATATCCACCTTGTTTGCGTTTCCTAAGTTTCCTTCCGTTGGATGATTAGTTAGACTAGATTGATGTGTTTATATACTTATTGTTAATAGTGTTTTTTTTATAATTATTTCAGATTTTTGCTGATAAATTGCGATTGTAAACTTTGCCTTTGACCCCCACCCCAGTGAGTGCTATAATGAAATTCAGTGGTGAACTGTCAGTATTTTTATATTTATATTTCTTTCCTCCAGTCTTAGGAGGTTAAGATGCGACCGTAGTTTGTGTGTGTATCTATTTGCAATAATAATCATAATTATACTATTTATTTATTTATTCGTTCTATGTAAAATGTTGATAGTTGGATGTACAGTACAGTTTGTGATAACCAAAATACCACATAATTATAATTACTGTAAATGTAGTCGTGATGATCGTGCGTGTGAATTTGTTATTGTTTTTGAATTTCGACTTTTAAGATATTTACAAATTTCGGATTTTCAATTTTATCTAGCTCCAGTAAGTTTAATTGTCACATATACCTTTTAAACGTCTGTTCAGATAGTATACCATAATCAAGACAAGAATCAGTGTTTCTTTCAATTTATTCCTAGCCTATTACAAAGTACTGTATTAATTTTCGTTTCCGTTGTGGTTTCCTGTGATATATCTTTTATAATAATAAAGATTAGTTATATTCAAATCGGTGTTTTGTCTTTTTTTGTGTGACACCTTTGGTTATTAACCCTTTACATCCTTCTTGTCTGACTAAAAATTACGTTTTGTAGTACTATTGGGAATAGCGCGTGAATATAAATTCTGGTTTATTATTATCTTTCCTTATTCAGAGTGAACTAATTAAGTTTCAGAAAAGAAATCGGTGTTGTGTTTTTTTGTGGGAAGCTGTTAAAGAAGGATTGGGAGAACTTCGAAATGGTAAGTGAAGTTTTTTTATGGTTATGTTCTATTGACTTCTGTTAACCCACACATGTCATTTTATAGTAACTGGGTTGTACCGTTGCGTAGAGGTATGCAGTTTCGTTGTAATCTTTGGCTGTTATCTTTGCTATCTATATTTTTCCCTTGGAAACACACTTTTTATCGCATTTTTTAAGTTTTTATGCCCGTCATTTTCTGGTGAATATTTGCTGTTCGTGGAGTTTTGCATTCTTTAGTTATTGCTACTTGAAAAAGTAGTTGGTTGTAATTATGAGTATGTAGGTAAGGTAATACAAATACACGCTACACTAGCGTTTTGGAAGTTATGTTTTGTTTGCCGGATCAAATGTATCTGACTTAATTACTACGGGATGCTTTAGTAATATAATCGTCAGATTTCTAGTAAAACCATTTAGGTAACACACATTCGTAGCCTAGCAATATATGCGACGTGTAATTATTACCATGTCATATTTAGCGTAATTGTCAGATTTCTACTGTAACTCTTTGACTCTCACCACTCACACTATACTTTCTCTTTGTTTTGAAACCACATAGTTGATATGCTTTGGGTTGTTCACTTCTCTCGTTCAGTCCTTTTTTCATCATCCGATCGATGTTTGTTTATTTTGTGTTCTCTTTCTCGGGGGTGTCTATAGGGGAACACTGGGAGGCCCCCTTTTAGGGACATTCATAGATTTTCAGATTTTCTATGATTTAGGATTTTTTTGAAATACGGTGTGGAGAGGTTTTTGTTAAGGATTTCTTGTTTGTTTGTTTGTTTGTTTTTGTATACTTGGATTCAACAATTCAACTTTTAGATAGGCCCTCCTTAGGCGACTTATCTTTCTGTAGGAGGCAAATTATTGGTTGATTTCTTTGTTGTGCACTTTTCTGCAACCCTTGGAGAATTAATCGTAATTCGTAATAGTAAATTAGTAAAAACTATGTCAGGGTCAGGAGGCCGGCGTAGCATAATAGAACTTCTGCACTACTGCATATTTCTTCACCTCACGCACATTTTCTAGCTTCTCCCGTAAAGTTTTCTCACAATCAGTCGTCTACATACAACAATACTTCTTGTCTGCATATAGTAACAATGAATCTTTTTGATTTTTAACCTATTAATGTGTGAGAACTATATAAATTTAGTTAGTTGTAAGTGCTTGCTTCTGAGTACATCTAATCATCTAATCGGTATGTATTTGCGCGGACCTCCTCCTCCAACGATTCATCCATATATTTGTTTTCCGGATCGCAACTGGTCAGTTTTATGTGATTTTCGCGTGGCTTGTGTGGACATTCAGACAGGCCTGCGGGTGGCTGTGACTCTCACTCGCTCCCCATGTCTGCTACCTCTTCGTTGTCGTACTCTATCACGTCTTTCTTTCTCAGCATCCTCTCTTTTGTGTACAGTACTTGCATTTTGAACCTCTTGTCGGACTCCGTTATGTCCTTGAGTTTTTGCCTTCTCACTCTGGGTCTCCTGGTTTTGCCTGTTCCCTCGAGCTGGCTCCGAACCCTCTGAGTCACCAGTCTCTCTATCAGTCTCTCTAGCCTCGTTCTATATTTATCTGTTTCTCTCACACCTTGCTGTTTCCTATGCAAACTGCGCAGTATTGCTATCATACCAGCCCAACATTATTTGCATATTGTGTGCTTGGTGTGTATGTATTGATGAGATATGACACCCTTTTTTGAAAGGAACTGATTCAAAAATGTTTTTCTAATTTTCTGCCTATATGAGACCACTACGGTAACTAGACAGATTGTATTTTTTTTGTTCCCTGATATTATCGTATGTTATATGTGACTATTAGGTAGCTCTAAAACTGTTCATTCATGTTATTCTTTACCATTACGATTACTTACAGAGTGTTAGATTTAGATGTTTCTATTCCTTTGTGTGTTGGTCGTCCGCTGCGCTTTCCTTTCATCACTGTGCGGTGTTTAGTGTCTTATTTGTCTCTAGTCTTGTTTCTTATTTAGTTTGTTTGGGTTCTGGCCGTATGGGTACTGAATGCTCCAGCAAGCACAACCAGAACTTGCATTTTTGAATTTGAACGTATGATGTTTGTAAGAATTTTCGCAACTCTAGGTGCTATGTATGCTGTTGGTGTTGATGCTAACTTGTATTGTATATAAAGCCTGTCTCTATGAATTTGTGATCTTTTAACTTTAACATAGTGACTGTTATCTCCTAATTGTCACTGCTTTTCTTGTTCATTGTCGTTATTCCCGTGATTCTTGAAACTTACACTTTCCTGTCTGGCTCGTGTTTTTCTCACTCGATTTACGTATTTTTGCATTTTTCACATGTGGCATGCCTCTCATAAGGTTTATTTCAAATGGTCTGTGAAAGTTGGTATTGGTATTGGCTAAACCTTTAACCTTTTTTAGTCAGCACTATTGTACACCACAAAAATATTTTCCAATTTCTTCTGTTGATCTACAGTGCGTTTCATGAGTATAAGAACACCCAAAAAATTTCGTTTTCGGGCCAAAAATGACAGAAACGCTTCAAATGAGTCACACCATTGGGTTCAGCGTGGAAAACTGGTCTTGTACAGGAAAATTCGGAATAAAATATTCAGAATCTCGCCAGAAGGAATTCTTGAACCAAAAGGGTAGTTTTTGCAACTGTTTCATAAGTAAAGGAACACCCGTGAAAATTATAATTTAATTAAAAATTAACGTGATAAAGAGCTTGATTGCATAAATTAATTATCGGTAGGTCCTTCTTATCCTGCATCAAGGACAAATTCTCTGTGGCGCTTCGTAGAAGCGCGATTCTGGAGAATTCTGACGTCGCCTGTTCTTCGAGGCGTGAAGCTGATGTTCGACCGGCGAAAAAGTGTGCTTTTGTGCGCAGTTTCCACAAAAATATCGCCAAATGAGTTTCGAATGGATTCGCATCTGGAGAACATGCTGGAAAGCTCCATGCGTCCTCCAGATGCTTTGTCTTCTAAACTTCTGAGGATGACTGACGTTCATTGACTGTTTTACATTCTGAAGCACAATTCCTGGCAGCGGAAAACCCAGTACAAACGATGCAGGGCGCAGTCTGAGTGTTGGCAGTGTTCATCCATCATTGGAAACTCCAGATGAGCGTGGCGTTAGCGTGGAAGGTCCCCAAACCATCGCCGATCCTTCTCCATCATCTGAGCCTGTCGAAGAACTGCAGTAACCGGCGGAGATCGCATCAGAACTTTTCTCATTATCCGGCACGTTCAATTCGAAGTTGCTTTCATCAGAAAACATCATCTGGGGCACCGATTTTAGGATTCTGGCATTATTGCCAAGAATGACCTGCGCCACTAGGGGGGAACGCTAACGCTGCGCTCATCTGGAGTTTCCAGGCACACGGATGGACACTGTCATCACCCAGAATGTTCTCGACAGTGTTTGTACTGGGTTTTCCGCTGCCAGGAATTGTGCTTCAGAATGTAAAACAGTCAATGAACGTCAGTCATCCTCAGAAGTTTAGAAGACAAAGCATCTGGAGGACGCATGGAGCTTTCCAGCATGTTCTCCAGATGCGAATCCATTCGAAACTCATTTGGCGGTATTTTTGTGGAAACTGCGCACAAAAGCACACTTTTTTGACGGTCGAACATCAGCTTCACGCCTCGAAGAACAGGCGACGTCAGAATTCTCCAGAATCGCGCCTCTTCGAAGCGCCACCGAGAATTTGACCTTGACGCAGGATAAGAAGGACCTACCGATAATTAATTTATGCAATCAAGCTCTTTATCACTTTAATTTTTAATTAAATTATAATTTTCACGGGTGTTCCTTTACTTATGAAACAGTTGCAAAAACTACCCTTTTGGTTCAAGAATTCCTTCTGGCGAGATTCTGAATATTTTATTCCGAATTTTCCTGTACAAGACCAGTTTTCCACGCTGAACCCAATGGTGTGACTCATTTGAAGCGTTTCTGTCATTTTTGGCCCGAAAACGAAATTTTTTGGGTGTTCTTATACTTACGAAACGCACTGTATGTAGTGCGACAGGGCCCTGAAAATGTGTTTTCATTATTTAAATAGTATACTAATAATAATAATAATAATTCACTATATTTTATTTCTTTTTTTTCCTTTGGCTATATTTTTGTGTTTTTATTTTCTCTCTTCCTTGCTTCCTTCTGTGCAGCAGCAATTACATTTCAATAATACTGAAGGAATCTTCCTTATAAGTCTATTTGTGTACCGAAGGTTCTTTTCTAAAATTACTTATTTTCTTCTTTAATTTGTATATTTTTGTAATTATTTTTAAATTTGTTTTACGCTTCAAGAGCGTGCACCTTTATTCAAGGGTGAAAATACAGATTCAATGTTTGCTTATGACATGTGCCGCAGAGGTCAATTATCGATCGACCTAATTACCTAATTGCTTTCAGATGTTCTTCTTTTTTGTAATTATCGATCGCCCTAATTGCCTAATTATCTAATTGCTTTCAGATGTTCTTCTCCCGAAAGAAGGAGAAGGATGAGATGCCCGTGGTGGCCAAGAAGCCGCCCAAACCTCCCGTACCCCCAAAGAGACATTTCTTTAATATTGGTGAGTCGTATTTTTGTTGTCGAAAAATGTATAGTATATCCTTGCCTTGTTATGTGCATGAGAAGAGAAGTGTACTGTAAAAGACCCGAAATTACGTAGTAATGGTAGTAATGACGTCACATCGTCGGGGGAGGGGAGAATGGGAAATTAATCAATTTTGAGCTATGGGTAATAGGTTAGATTTATTGGTCAGGATAATTAAGTAGAATATTCTTTGACTATCGGCGACGAAAAGATTTTGAAGAAATTGCGAATTTTGCACAATGTTAGTTGTCGAAGGGGAATAGGTCTGCTGGTTTGCACAGACTCAAGACTCATTCTGTATTTTCTGCTGTGTAATGTGGATTTATATTTTCTGCTGTGTAATCTGGATTTATATGTATGTACAGTACTCTGTGTAGCTAATTTTTTTTACAGGGACAGAGAAACCCACAGTGACTACCACACTAAGGGAGTCTTCTTCGATTACAACCACGGCGTCGAGTTCAGTCTCAGAAATGGTTGCGACTCCGAGTGGTGCCATCGACGGCAATGGTATATATGGAAATGTCCAACGCCCACCAAATCTACTCATGCCTACATCACCAGTTCCATATGGTCAGTGAATTTTTGTTTCTAGGATTGAATTTTCAAGCAGTTGGTAGTTTAAAAACCACGTGGCATAACACTTTGAATTTATTTATATGTCCCCCCACTCGCCCGCTCCCCTGCACGCCCCCCCCCCCCATATCGTTGCCCCTTTCTTCTTTTGTGGTGATACGGTCGGTCTCCGTCTTGCTTATGCTTCTTCTTCTTCGTTCTCCAAATGCTCTTGTCTTTATTTGCCCATTGGCTATCATCAGCCATCTGATCTACACTTCACACATTCCCTCTTTCGCTCTCTTTCGCCCCCCGCCGTATAAACCCTTTAAAGTGTTCCTGTGGTCTACGTATAGTGTTTATTGCTTTGTTTACCATAAATGGAATGGTTTTCTTATTGAATAATTTGTAAAGGGACGGTGTTTTGGTTGCTACAAACGGTAACGGGCTATGGGTTGTTGGGCACACATATTTTGGCAACAGCGTCGATAATAATGATTTAGAATGAAGTAATTCTGCAGTGAGAAGTCAAAAGTAAGTAGTACCGGTGTGAATTACACGTTTAGGAAAAGTATGGGAATTTCATTGTAAAGCTACGGGGATCATTTTTGGTGCGTTGTTCCATACAAGAAAGTCTGTTGAAGTTTTTCCCACACTTTCTTTTTGATTAAATTATCTTATCAGCTATATTTCACGTCAGTTTCACGGAACGGATTGTACTCCTGGATACTTTTCTCATTAGCCAACGTTCTTTAACTGAGCGTTGGTCTTGTGCATCTTCTACTTTCTTCTTTCTTTCCCTGTTACTCATTTCCATTGCTGCTAAAAAAACTGTTCCCTTTAAAGCGAAATACGGGCCGGTTTTTGAAACGCATCGTGGACAACTGAATTCTTACGTATTTATGCTAAGTTGCTCGAAGTTAGCCCGATTTTTTATTATAATTTATGTTCATTTGCATAATCTGTATAGGAATGCTGGTGTACTCGATGTGTTTCAAAAACCGTCCGGTATTTCGCTTTAACTGCTGCATTACAGTAAATACCAAATGAGAAGTACTCTTTCATTACGATGTTTATATTGCGGTCAACACGGTGAGTATTAGAGTAGTTGTTGGTGTAATTTGAGGGGCGGGGCTACAGTAACCTTGCTGTGATACATTTACATTTATTGTATTCGCATTGGTATTGTTTAGTTGTGAATTAGTGGGTAAAATAAGTGGTATTAATGAGCATTAGAATGCATATTGTGGATCCACAGTATTAGTTTATCAACAGTGTACAGATTTCACAAAGAGTGCATGCATAATATGTTTCCCTTCAATTTAAGATGAGATGGTGTCGCCAAACCAGTCACTGGCCGTTTTTGGATCATTAAAGGTTCGTCGTTAGCTTATTTTTTTATTTTTGGATAATTGACGTAAGATTTCTTTATATATGTATTAATGTTTCATTTCTTTCATATGCATGTACTGTATTTGTAGTGTAATTTGATCCGTTTTGTCTTTGATCTTTGATCACACGCTCTATGAGAGCTTCCCCGACAGTTCAGGTTCAGGAGCTTAAAATTATACAACAAGGACTTTATTATGTTTTTACTGCCTTTATGCCCTTTATTATGTTGTGTTATTGTTTTAGGAGTTCGACCTTCCCGGCCTACAATTGCCCGCTCTTCAAGCAGTCCAAGTGCAGCAACGGACGCTCACTTTGCAGAAGACTATCACGGGTATGTCATCTGAGGCCAGCCATATTCACCACTCCGACTCCCTCGGGGAAATAGTCCCTGGGGAAAGAAAATACCATACTAATGTGAATCACGCAGAGAAAAAGATGGGGAATTCCCCAGGGGTAATTGAGTGGTGAATATGGCCTCTGGTTCTTTTCTTCGAATTGTTCAAGAGAAAACTATTGCTTATTTATGTATTTATATTTATTAAATAACACCGAGATGTGCATCAAATAATATGATGAAGAGAAAACAAAGTACATACATATAAGGTTCTGTAGTTGATTAGCAATCGGGTAAAAGAAAAATGGAAAGGTGTATCATACAAGTGTATATATCTTGGCCTGCTTTACATAGTTTTGCAAATATTTTGTTATCTTTTGTCTTGATATTGACAAACGGGGAATGGAGAATGTATTTTTTTTGTCTATAATATTTGATTGTTATGTTATTATTTGAGGTTGGGTGCTTGTTGCATGTGCTTGCAAACTCGTCTAATATGTTAATTTAGGTGACTTTGGTTTCTCGATCCGCAGGGTTCAATTCCCGGTGTGTGGTGAGATGAAGAGTATTGTATTTGCTGAACCGACACAGATTAAAGCGGGACCACCCAGACCGCATGATATTAAGTGGGTGCAATTTTATTAGAATATATTTGTTGGGGCATTTATTATTATTATTATTATCTCCCGACATCTATGCTTTATATGATCTGAACCGATTTATTATCCTTTTGCTTGCGTGTAGAAATCCCCATGACATTTTGTTCTAGATGCACGCTGTAACGCGATTTCTATAAATCTTCGAGATTTTTGCCTGTATTGGTCTCATAGGTTATACTAGAACGTAATTTTTAAATTTTAGCTACGCTGCTTTCAATCAAATCATATCATTTTACAGGAATAACCTCCTTCCTGGTGACCAATTGGTGCAAGTGAACGGGCATAGAGTTGAATCTCTGTCCAGAGAACAATTACAGGAAATTGTGAGCAATGCGGAAAATGAAATTGGTTAGTTTTTTTTTGTCGATTTGTGGCTGCTTGGATGTTTGATGGTGCATAAAGTTTGGATTGTTTTGATGTTGTATTGCTTATTATACATAGTTTGTAAGTTTGTATATTTGAAAGTGATTTTGGGGGGGGGGCGTGCATTTCTGGTTTCTGGGAGACTCTGACTTTACTCATGCAGAGTTCAGTTTTCTACTGAACATGGGTTGAATCCTTATATCCTTACATCACTTGTGGCTTAGTTGGTTAGATTAGTTTAGTGACAGTTAGTGTGCAAGAATTATGACTATTTGGGGGTATAGCTCAGTGGCAGAGCATTCGACTACAGATCGCGAGACCCACGGTTCAAATCCGAGTGCCCCCCATCTTTCGCGTAGGGGTTGAAACGGGTTTTATTCTAATTCGTTTTCATAGTTTTCTTTTCATACAGTACCTGTTATAATTTTGGTTTACATGCTTTCTTATATTCCTTTGTGTTTAGTGCTTGTCGTGCGCAGTGTTCCTGAACTGGCCGAATTCTGTGATCGACATAGGGGCGCCCGTGACACCGGTGACAGTCTATTGCTGCCTATGGTTGACACCACCCTCAGAGAGGTACTGTACTGCTATGCTTATGTACGAGGCTCTGCAAGCTTTGACGACAGTTTGTGGAAACAAATATTATTATGCAAGCAAGATTTTGTTGTATGTAATTTTACTGGCGCGAGAGTCTAATGAAGACGATATATCAAGCGAGCAATTATTAAACGTATTCGCAGAGAGGGTTAAACACTTATTGGAAATACTTATATTTTGCTAGAAATATTTTTTTTCTTCATTTTGGCGGAACCACCTTTTTTCACCTAAACCCAGTATAACTCTATCATGGATGCTTTTCGTGTTAATTGAGTCCCATAGCGAGCGCAGATTCTCTCTGGCCCTGTAGCTGACAATAAGCTAACAAGTCTTATAGCTGAAAATTATGCATAGGAATTGTCTCTTGAGGGAATACTCTAGTTGAGTATCTTCCAGCTGAATATTGTCAGTGGTACCATTTACTACCTCATTGTGAGTGTCACTAGTGTGTGTGCGTGGGTGCGGGCGTGGGTGCGTGTGTGTTTGTGTGCGTGTGTGTGTGCGTGTATGTGTGTGTTAGATGACTGAAAATAATTCTGTGATGTTATCATGTGAAGCTAATTTCTATTTGTAGTTCCCGTTTACTTCAGAATATCCCCGAAGAAGAGCGTATGTGGCTGATGCACAAAGGGGGATACACAATGTGTCGAATGAAGGAAATGCTACAAGATGGAAGGGTGGTTATTACGGTGGCAGGTTAGTTGATTGTTTACTTTTTTGATGGAAAGGGATCTTTAATTAGTACATGATGTTATTAGTCGTTTTCTATTATTCGTGTTCTATTACTGGTTGACTTATATTACCTTGCTTGTTTTAGTCTATGGTGATATTTTATAGTATGACGATGAATAGAGCGTAGGTTTTGGAAGAATTTTCTACTATTTGCAAATGCCTGAAATCGTGATGATTCACAAATTTAACTTAAGATGTGTATATTCCTCAATGTTTAGTTGGTAGTATTTTTTTTATTCATTATCCCTTTTTACACTGTAGTTGAACTTACTTTTTTTTAATGTGTGGTCTTTTGAAGGTCACGAAATGGTCGTCGATTCCACCGATGTCGACAGAGCGAATCCCTCCGCGGTGGACAGAACTCCTGACATTGCGGGACTTAGATACCTGAACGAGACGAGTACCGTACACTTGCTGAGGCAGAGGTTGATTACCTATTGTTTGAAGTTAGGGCTAGTTTTCGTGAAAGCGTGATTTTCGTTTCAAAGAGCCAAGCCCCCTTTGACCTTTGATTGTCATATCGTGTTACAAGAAACAAGCTGTTGTAAAAAGTCACATGAAACACTCATCAAAAATTATAAATCCGAATTCATAATAGGAAAGAAAACAAACTGAGAAGTGTTGATACATGACTTGAGAAATTGCGATTCTACTAATTAGTGTATGTTCGTATGTAATGATTGGTTTGTTCAGGTATGGAAGCAGTCTCTCGTACACGAATGCCGGCAGCCAGTCGCTCGTTTGTATGACATTGGAACAAGAACCTGGAGTACAAGAAAGGCTGATTGCGTTGTTTAGGGTGGGTTCTAGTTCTAGTGATATTAGCTATTATGCTGGACTCGTCAACAATAAGCATGTTAAATAGTCCGCTTGATTATGATGACAGATGACAGAGCTTATTCGCTTATTCCGTTTGCAGATACAATTCTATGCATATTGCAGGGTTGTCGCCGAGGTCAGATGCCTCCACACGTGTGTGCCACGGCGCAACAAGTATATCGGTAGGTGTTCTTTCATACTTTCAATCTAAGGCCATATTCACCACTCAATTCCCCATGGGGAATTCCCCGTCTCTTTCTCTTCGTCTCTCACATTAGAATGCTATTTTCTGTCCCCAGGGACTATTTCCCCGAGGGAATCGGAGTGGCGAATATGGCCTCTTATTAAGCTGTGTGCGAACATCTCATGATCTACACAAGATTAGTTGCTGAGTTGTTGTTAACACAACTTTATGGGGTTCTTTAATTTGTGATTGTGTAAATAGTATTTGGTATTTGCAGTCATGTGCAAATGAGTGGAAACCCGCAATCGGTCCTTTTCACTGGCGTTTCCGGAAGCGGAAAATCGACGCAAGTCCGCCTTTTTGCCCAGTATATGACTGCGGTGGCCGGATGGACAAGGGCGCTGCCATGTGAGTTTTAATCTTGCAGTACTTTCGTTTCTGTTGTGTCGTATATCGTGACGTCCACTTACTTGGTCTTACTTTAAAGCGAAATACCGGCCGGTTTTTGAAACGCATCGTGAACAACTGAACTCTTACGTATTTATGCTAATTTGCTCGATTTTTTATTACACTTTATGGTAATTTGCATACGCTGCATACGAATGTGTTTCAAAAACCGGCTGGCATTTTGCTTTAAAACATGTTGCTTTATATTGTTTACAATTGCGTATGTACTGTTAGGAAAATTCCAGGTTTTCGCGTTCGGTGGTTGTTAAAGAGGTGGTGTAGATGAATACAGTTAGTCCGTTCCGTGTTTTTGCTAGCGAGCTAGAATCGTTTCCCTAATTCTGTGTATACTTTAGTCAGTCGTCTGTCTCTGGCCCTGGGTGTGGTGGAGGCATTCACAAACGCAGCCACCCATTTGCATAGAGACTCGACCAGATGTGCGCAGTTACTACAGATTGGATTTGACAAGGCGGCCGCAGTACGGTAGGGGATTTCTTACTGTAGTGAGTGGTGAAGTACGCTTGTAGTTTGTAGTTTTACGTGCGAGAGGTTCTCGTAACTTTGATTGAATGTTTGGTTGTTAGATTCTTTACGCTTCAAGAGCGGGCTCCTTAGTTTTCATGAGTGGTTCAATACATTACTAAAGCGTATGAGTTGTTCCGCAGAGGTAGGGTAGAGGTGTGCGTTGTTCCGCAGCGGTAGGGTAGACCAACACGAAGGGAGCCCTCCCTGCCCTCCCCAGGGAGCTAAAGAGGACGTAGAGAGTGCGAGGGCAGAAGAGATTCAGAGCGCCCGTGAGCCTAGGGAGGGCTTCCTCTGTGTTGGTGAATACGGTCTCTGGAGTGGAGCAGAGTAGGCCAAGTGTTTTTTACGGTTTCTTATTGCATGATGAAATATCTACTTTTAGATGTGCCAAGATTCAATGCGCTCTTTTGGAATCAGATCGAGTTATGAGAAGGCCAAAGGGAGAAAGCTCATTCCATGTCTTTTATTACTTGTGGGAAGGTGAGGAAGAGAATTTTTTAAAGCGGTGTGACGCGTAGTTTTGAAATGTGTGCTCGGCATTTGTTGTGTGCTTGTTTTGTCGACTTCCCGAGCAGATTGGCCACCGGGAAGTTTAAATGGTCAGTATGTCCAACCTCTGAGCTGGACCCCGGTGCACCGTTTCCGCTGATTCGGTTGATATAACCCGGTTCACTTTATCTTTTATCTTTAACTTGTTTGGTCGGATTGTTCCAGCACGAGCACCTAACGGAACGTAACAACGCGAAAATTTGACCGGTGCGCGGCCGGTTTTATTATCTAACCAGCCGTTCGAAGAGCCCTACGGGCTCTTCTCCGACTGGAGGAATCGGGCTTCGGCCGATTGTTACCCCATTGAAAAAAAAAGGAATTTCTTCAAACGTAAAAAAATATGTTCATTTACGTTTATGTGGAAACGTATAATATGGTTCTGGACTTCATGCAAATTTGCTATTGCAATTGCTCTTGCATCTCCTATAAGATCCTGCTCCAATAAGCTAGCATAGCTCAACAGGTAGAGCGTTGGACTGTGAATCGAGAGATAGTGGGCTGCTGTGGGTTCGAATCCCGCCAGCGGCAAAGATTTTGTATGCTCCTTCGATCGAAGAATTTTCTTTATGAAGGGATTTCGTTGTGCACATAAAAACAAACCCGTGACAAACTCTTCTCCTTTATATAATAAGATATGTTTTGCAAGAACACATCTTAACACGGAGTGTGTGAATGTGAATGTTGATCAATTAAAATTAAATTTCCTTCAATTAATTCATTAATTGTCATTTTCGAGCGTAGCCTACCGTAAGAATCTATTATTAGTTATTGGATTGATTCGTTTCAGGCCTTGATGAGACTGCACGTAAAGAACTGGAACTTGACAAGATTGACACTCCGATGATTTCACCTCTTAACACTGCCGAGGATAAGGAACAGGCTAAGGAGGTGGGTTATTTAGTTTAACTTATCGCTTTAAAGCTAAATACCAGCCGGTTTTTGAAACACGTCGAGTAGACCAACATTATAATGTATCTTATGCGAATGAACATAAATTAGAATAAACAATCGAGCTAAATTCGAGCAAGTTAGTATAAATACGTATGAATTCAGTTGTCCACGCTGCGTTTCAAAAACCGGACGGTATTTCGCTTTAAAAAAGATGGTATCAGCCGTTTTTTTACGATCAGGATCTATGAATTGGACGTTAAACCTGAATGTTTCATACGACTTATTAATAGATCATGAAAACGTTCGCGTTAGTTCTGAAAATGTCCGCGTTAGTGCTAAAAATATTTGTGCCAAGTAATCTTTCTATGATTTGTAGGCATGGACACGCTTGATCTCGGCTTTTACTGAACTTGGCGCAACTGCGGATAAAGTGAAGGCGGTGTACACGATTCTGGGTGCATTATTTCACCTTGTCAGGTAATAGCTTGAATAAGTTGAATATCGTTATATCATATATTGGCTCGCCAACGTCATCATACGGAACAACGGAACATTTAGGATATAGTTAATTATAGAATGACAAAGTTGTCTAGGGGACCTATGTTCATACATGCAAAATCCGGGAAGGATAGTCGTGTATGAGAGTGTTAGAAATTAGAAATGAGTAGATGATGGTGATACTGGGTGGAGAGGTGACCATTTTCTGTAAGCGGAACATCGGCACCATTTTCACATATACGCGCATTGTTCCACCTCGTCCCCTCGTCGACTTATACCATTGGAAATTATCATGGAGGTTCCTCCTTCACAATATATACATAAATACTCCGAATCAGAAGGCCGCCGAACTGTCACACTTTTACGCATCTATGCTATATCTATATGTTACTTTTATTTCTTTCAGGGCTGAAGCGACTCCGGGTGCCGCCAACCGAGCGCATTTCCTGCGCAAGAATCATGCTGATATCGCTGCAAGACTTCTCGGTGTTTCGACTGAAAGCCTGGAACAAGCTGTCTTCAAGCATACTGTAGGACTGGCTTCGGGAACAAGTCTTGGGTAAGGATACGGTATTATACGGTAACTAAGGATACGGATACGGTAAGGATACGGTAACTAAAAAAGGTAATTTCTGAAAAAAAAGGATTGTCGAGGTTGTTCTGACTGAATTGTGTATAATATGACCAGACGGCTATCGCCGCCTGAGGCGACTTTCAAAGTCTAAAAAGCAGGAACATCAGTGAGCAAACTTATGTGAAACGTTTGTAACGTATCTTGAAAAATCATGAAATAAAATTCGAATTTCGCTTGCTCAAGACGGGGCTCCGGCCCACCTTGTATAGCCTTTAGATATTCAAATTTTCGTTGCGTTCACACCCGGCTTCAAACAAAAAAGTAAACTCTTCTCCTTTATATAATGTGATTAACCAGAGTTTATGAGTGCGAATAATGGTAAACCGCTTTTTCAAGGAAGAAGTTGATATTAGGAACAATATAGGGGGTAAGCGTTAACCTGATTTTTGACATATGTCCTGCCGTTGCGAGTCTTAGACACTTACTAGTAGCATGATCCCCCTTTTTATGTATTAGTAATTATTTTTAGTCAACAGATTTCTGTTTTAGTCGTTTCTCGCTGTCTACCAGAGGCGCAGAGGGTCCGGATGCCCTCTCTCACTTCTGTGCCGCTCTCTACTCGGAATTGTTCTATGCCATTTTGGACCTGGTCAACAATGCACTGTCTGCAAATGCTGCGTGCACCTGGGTTACGGTATGTTTTTGTTGTTTCGATTTCAAGTTGGGAACATTCTCAGTTGCAGTCGTTTCTCTGGTGGAGGGGCAATGGTTTTAATATGAACGCAAAAAAGATGGTGATTAGTGCAATTATTATGGGTCAATAATTGCCTTGTATGACACGGTGGTTTGCATCCTTGCAGGCCTTATTTCTCTGTTTTTGTTGGTATTTATACCAGAATATGGTAAATCCGCAAATCGTCTCTTTTAGTTGGTCGATGTGCCCGGTTCAACGTTTAATTCCGAATGGAGAGACTCAAAGAGGACGTGTGGACTGAACGATCTTGTCTACAATTATGTGAACGAAAGAGTGGCCGAGCT
Source organism: Pelodera strongyloides (assembly GCA_036852015.1). NCBI lineage: Eukaryota > Metazoa > Nematoda > Chromadorea > Rhabditida > Rhabditidae > Pelodera > Pelodera strongyloides. The sequence continues at coordinate 66,723 of JAANDG010000336.1, read as the reverse complement.
GTTCCATGACAAGAACTTTTCGGAAATGGAAGAGGTTAGAGATTAGAATGTTTGACGTAGAGGAAAGTCGTTTAATTGAGCAATTTTAAAGCGAAAGACCGGCCGGTTTTTGAAGTGCTCTTCATACACGTGCTTCTTTCTTATGCAGCATATGCAAATGAGCAAAAATTAGAATATAAACTAGGTCCCAATTAGACCCCACTTTGCGTAAATGCATAGGAATGCAAGTACTTGAGATGCGTTTCAAAAACCGGCCGGTATTTCGCTTTAAGTAAAAGAAATGCATGCAGTGTGCAGGATGTCCTTTTTTTTTACACAGTACCAGTAACTCTTTTTTTTTACTGTAGAGATTGCGAAATTGGTAGCAGGAGGCGTGTATTTGTTGTTTTGTCCCCGTATGTTATGCAGTGATATGGCGAATTCGCGGAATCGTTTTGTGCAGAAAGCGCAATGTTACAGTTGTGTGACATAGCGTGGGGAACAGTTCTAGCCGTTAATCCATGTCCATGTGTTTTAGCTGTGGTGTATTTTTCATATCAGTCAGAGTAATTATCGAAGCCGAACTTTAAATAAACGACAGAAACAATAAGTCAGAGAACAGACAAGTGTTAAAAATTTACATATTTGTTTTGTTTTAGGTGTACACGCGTGAACAAGTAGAGGTAGACGTGCAGCCGAGCGTGGGATCCCCACATCCTCTCAACAGACTTCTTGATCAGAAACAGCAATTGGTAAGTTGTTATGCTAATTATGGTACGTTTAGTTTGTCTACCTCTATGCCGTCTTGGTAAGCTTAATTTTGGTTAGTACTTAGTATATCTATGTGGGTGGACGTTACGCTCCAAAGGCCCGTATCCCGTTAGAACTGTAAAGATAAAGATAAAGTGAACCGGGTTATATCAACCTAATCCGCGGAAACGGTGCACCGGGGTCCAGCTCAGAGGCTGGATACTGGCCATTTAAACTTCCCGGTGGCCAATCTGCTCGGGAAGTCGATTTATCTCCGCTGGTTTTACCCAGCTACCAACTTTTACACCTTTGGTGGGGTGAGGGGGTTCCGGCCCAGGATCGAACCAGTGACCGGTGGTGTGGTGAGCAAGGGCCTTGCCACTTGACCACGCCTCCCCTCGGGTGGCAAGAACTTCTACAGTTCTTGCCACTTGACCAGAACTGTAGAAGTACTATAATTTTATTTGGAGTATGTTTAGCTCAATTGCACGGATTTGGAGCGTCGTATTGAAGAACGGCGAGGACTTTTCTCAGTTCTCGAAGAAGAGAGCGTGTTTCCTGGAGCATCAGATCAAAGCCTCATCGAGCGGATATTTATGCATCTGGGAGATCAGAAGAGGTAGATTAAGGACGATTTCTTGAAAGTACTTTTAAGGTCAACCGTCTGGTTGCTACTATGCTACTTAGGATAATGAACATTTACTTAGGGAAACAATAAAAAGGAATAAATAAACTCGCTGCAATGGCAGATATTAGTTGTTCGTGCGGAGTTATGCAATGCGTCTCTTGCCAAATTTGAATAGGTTAAAGGGAATAGCTAAGCCGTCAAAATGTATGTGCGGAAAACAAAGCCGAAGTGAGCATATCCATAAAAGAGGTGCGAAAAAGCTAAAAGACATAAGAGAGTTGTTAATTTTGACATTTAGGCTGATTCGAAGAGGCTCGTCACCCGATCAGTTTATTGTTTCTCATGGACTCGGATCGCATAGAACATGTTATAATGTGAAAGGTAATGGTTGCTCTACTATAATTTGGAGTCTTATAATCTTATTAGTCTTACGCACATTATGGCCCGTTCCTTATGAATCCCATTTTTCGAGTGCAACTTTGTGAGTATAATTATTCATTGACCTGTTGCTTACTCTCTTCCGAGAAAGGAGGATTTTGAACTGAACAATTTCTGCATTTTGTTGTTACACAACACCATATTTTCTGTTTAGATTGGATTCGTCAGGCTCAACCAAGTGAAGCAGCGACTGCGGTTCGGAAGTTATTGTTGAATAGCTCTGCGTAAGTTTGATTCTTCTTTTTTTTGATGTTGTTGTGTAACTTCAAAACGGATATTGTTGGCTGTATAAACGGAAGAGTTCGTGTACCATCTAGCATTCTGTGTTTCTACGGAAATTTTTCGACAACATAGCTTACACATCCTAGTATGGCTCATGTATGTGTGTACGATAAGTGTATAACTAACTATAAACTATAACAAAACCTTGTAAAAACAAGAATATGTTTTAGAAACGATATCCGTGGTGTGGTGATTCCGCCCGGAATTGGTTCTTCTGATTCCACCCTCAGGCTTCGGAGGGCCACCCAGACGGCTATGGTCGATGGGGTGGGACGTAGGGTGCTATCCGGATTCGCGGCCAACATTGCCCAGCAATTGGTGAGTCCATTCTTCCTTATTGAGCCCTTTTGCCCCTTTTTACTTTGCTTGTTATTGATGTAGTGTCATCATGAATTTGAACTGCATATTGTTGGCAAATATCCTTTTTATGATCTTGACAGTTTTTTTGTCTGACTGTTCAGACCAACGTAAACCCCTTAATCATAAACTCGACATTCTACAAGTTCGATATGTGAACTTTTTGTTTGATGAAACTGGGATCTACATTTCACTGATGTTATTTTATTCACTGTTGATTGATTACCTAATCATTCTCATCACTATCACTATTTATTAATGGCGTACTTTGTTTCTAATTATCAGGTTTTAATGTCTCAACACATTCCTTGTCGATGTGTAGATGAATGGGTAAACTTCTAGGAGAGGAGTAGCGAATAAATGAGATAGTGAGCCAGAGACATGTAGAAATACAGCTTGATCCAGAGAGGGAGAGAGGTGGGGAAGGAGAGAGTACATTAAAGATACAGACATCGGCGGAGAGAGAGAGACTTAGCGAGAGATTCAGAGAATGACTGTTAGCAAAACATCCCATTATCCTCTTCTTTTTGGTATGAGTTGTAGATGTGTCATTATGGATATTCTGGTTTTCCTTTTAACTTGATTATCTAACCTGCCCGCACTGCCATTCTAATGTGCACCGTTCCGTAACCAAAACCCACATACATCACCTCTTTATACCACATTACGGTATTTGCCTTCTCTAAGGAAGCCACCCGGAGCTAACTGGCAGCTAAGTTCCCCAATAGAGTTCCTCCCCATTCCAATATTAAGGCTCATATTTTGAGGTTGGAATCCCTACTATAGGGTGGATTTTGATTGTTTTTATTCCCAGCCAGTATCAGCTACTTGGACTAAGTGCTCAGCAAAGCTTGAAGGCTGTTCTTGGCTATTACTACTATTTTACTCGTTTCTCTCCTCTATAATTTAAACCCCCTCCCCCTAAGTTTTACTTCTGTTTACTGTTATTTGCTCGAGGTACGAAAGAAAGCAAAAGGGAGAATAAGCACACACAGAGTTGTTCATCTGATTTGATAATCCCTATTGGCGCTGACCTTCCTTCTATTAACGGTGTTCCCCTCTCCGAACGCACTACGGTACTATACTATTTACCATTATCGATTACGAGAATCATTATTCGAATCTGTTGACTATTGACTACGGTAATCGGTCTGCTATTTATTATGCACATTGCGTCCCCGTACAGTACACCGGGAATTAGAAGGCGCACGATTGTGGAGGAGGTTTGTTATTTGTTGAGGGGGAATTGATTTTGTTATTTTTTATGAGTTTGTTGGTTTGTATGTTTGCATAACTGGCGTTACGTTAGTGATTTGATAATCTCGTCAGCGCCCCAAATACCTACCATCTACCATTCCGTATTACTTAAATATGTCATGAATGGTACTACGAGACTATGAGAAGCTTTGTTACTTTGTATGCTGTCATATGCTATGTTGGTGTTAGATATGCCGTTATATAATCTTGCCGTAGTGTCAACTCTAGGTGTACAGGGAATAAATTAGCTCCGCATCTCAATATTTTGGGGAGGTGATTTAGACTAATTTGCATATTATGCATTACGGATCGGGAGGTCAGGGAGGTGATCGTCCGCATTTGGCGGGGTGTTTTATGCTCTATGAGATATAGATAACCTAACATTTAGCTTACTTTGGTCAGTTCTAGCAGCAATACTGTTCCCCTAAATACCAACCATTCCATTAGTGTGTATGACTGTATGACAATGACGAATGACATATGATTAATGCCTCAATGTGTATGCCTATGTTCTTTGATAATCAGTTCTCATTTATGTCACTTTCCCTTTCACTTCACATTAACCAATTGCGGCACTTTTGACATATCTTTTTAGCTCTAATCGAATCAATCTCATTTTGATTGATGATGATCATCGGTGAGTAAGATGCTTCTTTTTGAGCTTGCGCATAAACCTGAGGCCGTATTCACCAACACACAGGGAGTCCTCCCTAGGCTCACGAGCGCTCTGAATCTCTTCTGCTCTCGCACTCTCTGCGCACTCTTTAGTTCCTTGGGGAGGACGGGGAGGGCTCCCGACGTGTTGGTGAATACGGCCTCAGTGCTTATTGCCAGATGTAGCTCTATATAGTTATTGAAACATTATGTACTGCAAGGGGAGGCTGGGAAGTGGGAAGTAGGACGTAAGAATAGAGAGCCTAACAATTTACATAGTTATGTTGAGACTGTGGGTTGGGATTGCCTCGGTTAGCGGGGATTTTATTCAAGCATCTGTTTTGAGAATTATGCGGTTTTTGTTTGGAAAATTAGTCTTAGATGGATTATGGATAGAGAAAGTGGAAATAGATAATTAAAATGTTGTTTTGTTGGATGTTTGTATCTGTATCAGAGTGAACTTTGCCTTTCTGTTACCTTACTATATGAGGTAATGAGGTTTTACCTTAACTCTTAGGTTTATTGTGACTGCTAATTAATCAGGGTATATCGACAAACTGTGCACTAATTGCTGATGAAGAAGGAAGGCAATAAGGCCCTAGCAGGCTAGCAGGCTGGCCCCGATTTCAGTTTGTCCTCCCGTCACATTGCATTGCGGTCAATCAAATGAGACGATACTCTATTGCCCGCGCGCGCACCTTCACCCTTTAAACAAATATTACTGGATAAACTAATAGGTTCTAGGTTCTGACAGTTGTGCTTTTATTATATTAGGATATGGTCAATTAACTATGAAAAATATTGGTCTGTAAGAAGAAAAATTATTTTAAGATTTTTTTATTTCGCGTTGTCTTTAGTCATGCAGTCTTCATCGCATCCCCAGCTTGTATGAAGGGTATCACGGCGATTACACGAATAGAAAACAATGTATAGGCTTCATGGAAATGCAATGCGTTAACCAGCACACATATTGCAGACCACGTGTTATATCACTTTAAATTAAAATTTTGTGTCACCGTGTTCTTTATTCAGCTCCCTCAAATTTCCACCCCCTTTTTGCCTGTTGGCATGGGGGGCGCGCTCGCTTGCGGCACGCCTGCTTAACCCCCTAATCTGTGTGCGCGCGACTCTGATCACTACTTAGAATCTTTCTTGAATACTTTACTTGCCGTAGTCTTCAGAATGTTTACATACTATCTCTCTTCTCTTTTTTTTCATCAAACTTTCAGCCACAGCTGACTACTCGAACAGATGGTTGTGTTTCTTGTATTTAAATATAAAATTTAGTTTTATATTGATTAGTTTTTAATGTAATTTATATTAGTGCCACTTTATTCACGTATGAATTCAGCACACATGTGGCAGTATTGCTTTATATCAGTAAAATCTAAGCATGTATAAGAATCGTCCTGTAGCATGTAGATTCAGACCCCGTTCTGTCTTTACAGAAGTTGGGTATATCCTGGTTAACAGTTCATCAGAGTTTCCTCTTTCATCCGTGTTAGTTAGTCATTTAGTTTCTTGATGCCCTCAACAAACGTTGATGATAACTTTTTGAGCTTTTGGGCTTTAAGAAAGGACCTAGTAAGCCGTCTGGGTAAGTTTGGGAAGGGGAAACCCTCCCTGCCTTACACCTACCCCAAATTTGGTGCACTCTTTTCTTCGTATTGGAGCACCAATTTGCGCATTTCCGCTCCTCTCTTTCCTTTATCTCTTCCTTTCCATTAGTGTTCTCACTTTCGTGTTCCTTTTCGCTTTCTGGGTTAGCAACCCTTTCTCCCGAGACCTTTCGCTCCCTTTATCTTTATCCCGATTTTGACATTCGTAATATGCAAATTTGTGACTGTGACTTATGACATCATTTGACGTCATCCTTATGTATGAGACTTTTATGACATCATTTGACGTCATCCTTATGTATGAGACTTTTATGACATCATTTGACGTCATCCGCATGTGTATGAGACTTGACAACTGACAATGTTTGGTATCATTACTTGTTTTGAAGAAATTTAAGGCTAAGTTGTGGGGATTGTGGTGTAGTTGTTTTATATCTGGGTGTGTTTAGTGTGCGGTATTGTTGTTGTTCGTGTAAGTACCGTATTAATCAATCCACGTTGATTTTCAAGGTGTCCGGAATCAGAATCAGTTTCAGTTGACCTCTTTTCATATTTTTTTTTGACACGAGGAAACCCAAATTCCCAAAGTTACCATTCGTGGGCTCTTTCCCAATTTCACACTATACTATAAATATAGTTTCGGAGGACCTCTGTTGAACGTGTTATATCTTTGAGTACTGTCGCGCTTTTTATACATTCAAAAAATATTATGGCAAGACTACATGTTGGGGTGGTCGTAGAGCACTTTTAGGTACTGTATTCACAGATGTGAACTACACCATTCGTTAGTCCCCAGTATCAGACCATCCATAGGCTGCATGGCATAAACTCATTTACGAACTGACCGACGAAACCACCATCCGAATTAGCATACTGTATAAATTTGGATGCTGGTCTTGAGCTCGTAACCATACCACCATCACGATTAGAATATTAGGTACCAGCCGTTCGAAGAACCCTACGGGCTCTTCTCCGCCTGGAGGAATCGGCCTACGGCCGTTTGTTACCCTATTTAAAACATTTACACGTCTACAAAGTCACTTATGATTGGGGAAACGTACAATATGAGTCTGGATCTCCATTCACTAATGGTGCCATGCAAATTTGCCATTGAAGGTGCTTATGTAGAGCAGATTGTTACCCTTATGATAAGCTAGCATAGCTCAACCGGTAGAGCGTTGGACTGTGAATAGAGAGGTTGTGGGTTCGAATCTCGCCATTGTCAAAGATTTTGTATGCTCTTTCGACCTAAGAATTTTCTTTATGGAGGGATTTCGTTGTGCACATAAAAACAAACCCGTGACAAACTCTTCTCCTTTATATAATAAGATTGTTAAAATTAGAAACGCATCATATCATAAACATATGCAATTTTGGAAACACGATATAAATTTGGATGGTGGTGTTGAGTTTTTCCGACGAGTTTTATGCCGTGATAGGCTGTGGGAGCGGGCCACATTTTGTAGCTTTGTGGACTGAAATGGAGTGTTTTTATTCTTCTTAGGTTCTGAGACTTATTATGCGTTGATTGCAGGACTACGTGTTCTCGGTTGTGCGTCGTGCCCCTCGTACCCACTTCATTCACTGTATCCAACCGTCTCCCACCTCTCCGACCTCATCGTTCACGTCGTCCCTCATCACTTCTTACTCGTCGTCCTCTTCAAATCAGATGCTCTCTCACTCCTCCTCTCCGGAGGTCGATGTGCCATTTGTGAGGAGTCAGATTCGATCCCTTCTGCTCATCGACGCTGTCAGATCGAATAATACTGGTTGGTTTGGAGTTTGTAGTTTGTAGTTTTGTGTTTTGTGGTGGTGGTGGTGTTCAGTCTTATCGGTCTGCTTACTGGTTTCTTTCTGTTATTTTGGTAACGTATGTTAATCGTAATATTAGGAAACCAGACGGCTATCGCCGCCTGAGGCGACTTTCAATGTTTAAAGCTAAATACTAGCCCCTTTGGAAAATTTGCATATGATAAGCAAATCCTATGTATCCTGTGCTACGATCGTCCACGGCAATCGTACAAAATTAGCATGGGATACATCGGATTTGCTAATCGTATGCAAATTTTCCTAAGAGGCTAGCATTTCGCTAACGCTAGGTTCGGAGCATGCTCAAAAGAGATTTGGTTGAGAAGTAGTAGTTTTTGGTCAAAAGGTATGATTGGGTACTTTTGGAGTTTCCGATTTCTTGTGGTGTTAGGGGTGGCGATGCTTTGAGTCAATTAAGTTAACTTTCTTTAGGTTATCCGGAACGAGTCTCCTACAGAGACTTCAGACGACGGTTCGGTTGTTTGATAGACGAGAGTCCAGCCAAAGGAGCGACAATCGATGAGACGATAGACGGTAAGAGAAATTTGAATGCGTATGCGTTATAGTATAATAGATTGCTGCACGGACTCCCAGATTTTTATTCCAAATTCACATGTGTACCGCACTTTATTAACTATACGGAACTACGACGTCCTATGAAGAGTACCATTGTCATATCTAGGTATCACTTCCACGGAGTACTGTATGTCTTTGCCGTGTAAAGTGTTCTGGAGTACTGTAACTCATTGCCGTGTAAAGTGTTCTGGAGTACTGTAGCTCTTTGCCATGTAAGGTGTTGTGGGGTACTGTAGCTCTTTGACGTGTAATTTGTTCCTATTGTTTTGTTTCTGGATCCTTTTTATATTTTTTTCAGACCGATCATGTGTACAGAAAATACTCAACGAAATGGATATCCATGAAAATCGATACAGATTGGGAATTAGTCAGGTTAGTTTTGCTTCTAAGGGACTTGTTTTGTTACATTTATGTGGCTAGTACCTTATTTTCATGGGAAAGTTTGTCTGATGACCCTTTACCACTGTTTGTTTAGTTTTGAATCTAATGTTTAAATGTTTATTAGACTCTTAGAAAGAGCGCGACGCCTGAAAGAATTCAATAGTTTTAACAGTAAAAGTAGTAAATCAAAGCTAATACGAAAAATGCTATGTTCTATGTTTTTTCATTCGTTCATTCATTCATTCATTCATTAAAGAGAAATACCGGCCGGTTTTTGAAACGCATCGCAAGTACTTGCATTCCTATGCATTTATGCGAAGTGGGGTCTAGTTTTTATTCTAATTTTGACTGATTTGCATATGCTGCATGCATAATAAAGCAGGTGTACGGTTTTTGAAACACATCGAATAGACCAGCATTCTTATGCAGAGTATGCAAATTAACATAAATTAAAATAAAAAATCGAGCTAAGTTCGAGCAAATTAGCATAAATACGTAAAATGCAGTTGTCCACGGTGCGTTCCAAAAGCCGGCCGGTATTTCGCTTTAAAAATTCAGAAATATCAACGTTGTTTGTAGATTCTTCTCCGCGCTGACGTGCTAACCGAGATGGAGGACCGCAGGGAGCTGTCACTGAGTGGACTGATTGTGTCATTCCAACATGAGTGCAGAAAGTATCTGGCAGTAAAGTGGTTGCACAAGAGAAGGGTGCTTGACACAGCGATTAGATGCATACAGGTGGGAAGGGTGCTTGACACGGCGATTAGGTGCATACAGGTGGGAAGGGTGCTTGACACGGCGATTAGGTGCATACAGGTGGGAGAAGTTGGAGAATTTGGGAGGACGCCATATTCACCACTCAGTTCCCCATGGGGAATTCCCCGTCTTTTTCTCTGCGTGTCTCACATTAGAATGCTATTTTCTGTCCTCAGGGAATAGTTCCCCGAGGGGATCGGAGTGGGTGAATATGGTCTATGATATGGGTGTGTATATGTAGAAAGGTAGCTGTCTACGTGTCTACTGTATATTTGAGCTTTCGTTTGACAACCAATGTATTAGTTAACGGCCTAATTTTTCTTCATTATTACTTCACGTCTTTGAGTGATTGTGTAGTAGGTTGCTACAATTTCCGATTCAGGCAATTTTACTACGTGTTACGCTCCTAACACTCCTTTAATGATAATAGAAGACAAAAGTTTTTCTTGTATGTATGAATCTACATCTACTGTTTTGGAATTCCATTTTCTTGATTTGCAGAAGAATGGTCTGTCTTTCATGGCTGTTCGTGAATGGCCATGGTGGAAGTTACACACAAGAGTTCGACCACTTTTGCCCTTGAACAGGTACTGTAATTTGAATTTTAAAGCGAAATGCCGGCCGGTTTTTGAAGCGCATCGCGGACATCTGAATTCTTACGCATTTATGCTAATTTGCTCGAATTTAGCTCGATTTTTTATTCGAATTTATGTTCATTTGCATATGCTGCATAAGAATGCTGATGTACTCGATGCGTTTCAAAAACCGGCCGGTATTTCGCTTTAATAGTTTGTCTTTGAGGAGCGTTCGACTTGGACGTCTTTTAGCGTTGCTTTGTCAGACAAATAATGTAGCACTGTTATGGACTAGGTGATTATAGTAAACACTAAGATTGAGCATTTCTCAATTTTTATGCATTCTAGAGCTGATGAAGAACAACGCTTGTGGATTGAACGAATTGAAAAGTTGGAGTCCACTTTACATGAGCTCAGCTTGGCAAAGGTATTTTAGTTAACCTTACAATTGGCTGATATGCTCATTTACGTGTTTGGTTCAAAGCGGTGTTCAATGCTTATTTTCTCCTTTACTCCTCAGAGGCGAAGAGTAGGTGACGAGTCCCAGATGACAAAAGTAGTCAGATTATAAGACACTAGTGTTTGTCTTTACATGTTAAATTCACTGAACTTCAGAAGCGTTCCGAGAGTCGTGTGGCCGAATTAGAAGAGACTCTGGACAGAGAGGCAGACGCGTCAGAGCAGCTGAGAAGGGCACTTGATCGAGAGACGCAGGCGCGGATGCACAGTGATAGAGCATTGGGTATGGAGGCATACGATCCTACATGCATTATTAATTAGCTTCAGTTGGGCGGATTGGGCCGTACTTACTTCGATTATGAGGCTTGTTAGTTTTCTGATTCATGTTGTGGATTTCAAATTACTGCAAGACGTGGTAGTATATTTCAACGTTCTAAACGTGCACAATCAGTGCAGCAGTGTGCAAATTAGGCATTAGGCCTACATACGAATAACCTTCACTCGACTTGTGTGATAGGCCCTATACTTTATTGGACACGCGGCAGTTCAGTTCAGCCGTGACTTATTTCATTTATTTATTTTCCAGCCGGTGATGATCGTGTTTCACGGGTTTCCTCGTCCTCCCGATTGGAAAGTGTTCCTTCGGATCAAAAGGTTGGTCGAGTTTCCGTTTCCAAGTTTGTTCGTCCGTATTGCGCGTTTTGTGCTATAAATGAAATCGGAGAAATTTACTGTAATATCAGAACTTGTCACATTATTGTACTCGAGCTTGATTCTAATGATATCTTGGTGTCTAGCTGCGGGTTTCTAGATTTGGGTTGGGTTGAGAACCAACAAAACACTGTTTTTGATTGTCGATATAAGTTGTGAGACTACGGCTTGTCTTGTGTGTTATCGTCTTTTTTTGAAAAAATGACCATTTGGGCCCGTTTTGGTTCTTCTCCGGGGGTTTTCTACTTAGGTCCACGTCCACACTGGATCTGTGAGAATTATACAGCGGTTTTTTTTTAATTATATAATTTAAAGCTAGGCGCGATTTTTTATTTTGCTACACTAGTTAGTTAGTGGGGGTTAGAACCAGCAAAACACAATGTTTCTAAATGTCGGTATAAGTTGTGACGCTACACAGCTACACTTTCTTCTTTTTCATTTGGACTCACAAGCTTAACTGTGATTATATATTTGTAAAGTATTATATTTCTACCTCTTAGGTGACTGAACTGCGTGAAGAATTGGAGAAAGCAAAGCGTGCAGAACAAGAGTTGAAAGTGAAAACTGCGAAAACAGTCTCACAGTTGGGAGAAGTGAGACGAGAGGCTGAAGAACTGAAGGCCACCAATCAGACACTGGAGAAGAAGCAGGCTAGGTAGGGGGAGGTTTATTCTCTCTCTCTCTCTCTCTCTCTCTCTCTGTCTCTACCTCCCTATGGCTCCCTCTCTCTCTCTCTCTCTACCTCCCTATGGCTCCCTATGGTCTCACGCTCTGTCGGTTACTATTGTGTCCGTGAAGTTCTGTAGCTCTCTAACTGTCTAACGATAAGTTTATGTTTTCTGTTTTGGTGTGTGTCTTGTAGGTGATTAGCTTCTGTCTTCTATCTAGTGTCGTACTGAGGTCATCATGGTGATTCTGGTAGAATGAGTATGTCTCGATAGAAAGACTGGAATTCTATAGTTTTTGCCTCTGACAATGAGTCAAACATATTTTCCGTCGTGTCTCTATATATTGCCATAGTTTATTGATATCGATTGATTCTTAGTCTTCCTGGTTCCGTCACCACTATAAGGAACTGTTTCAGATTTGATGAAGAACTTCGCGCAGTTCAAGCCCAGGTTGACGAAGTTCGGACGCTGAAGGAGAGGGCAGAGAAGGAGAGAGAGGAGGCACTCACAGGACAGATCAAGAAGAAGAACGATGTTGAGGTGAGAGAGTACAAGAGAGAGAGAGCGCGAGTGTCTTGAATATCCTATTCAAGGTTTAGTTTTTAGTGATATTCGACGGTAGCTTATATTATTCTCAATAAGATTATTTGCTTAGCTAGGGTTAGCCATATTTGCATATTGCCTAGCTTATCACCTTGTTGACAGCCGTTACCACGTTTACAACTATTTGGAAACGAGCAGGAACTTAATCTCTAAGAAAGCCGCCAAGTTCGCTTGTAACAAAGATTGATAAGAATGTATAACTGTATTTCTCTCGTATATTTATATTATATTTCGTAAATTGTATGTGTCTCTATTTCTTATACTTGGTATATAAGCAACTAATATTTCATAATAAATGAGGTTCATCCTAACTGTCGTCTCGGCCACTACAACACAGTGTACGCACATTATATTTGGTGCACCTGTGGATCGTCACACCTGCAACTACGCAACGCAGCAACTGACATCCCGGATTCCGCCCGTATCCCAGCGAGCAAGCAGATATGCGCTACCAGGACTTGAAATCGAACCTGACGAAGAGGTACAACGCAGCTGTTCGACTCTACGAGACAATCGCTACTGACCATGAAGCAGTTCTTGATCAGCTGAGAGGCGGATGTCCCAATGCCCGTCATCAGCTCCAGGAATACGTCGACGCACTGCAGACCGAGACAGTGCACCTTCACAAGGCACACACAGCGAGAGCCTCCGCCATTCCCGAATTGGATGAAGGCCAACGACTTCAAGAAGAAACGCAGTTTCCTGAGACCAGGGAGAAAGTGTACGAGCTACTGAGCAAGATCGCTGACGCAACTGTGACCCTCCTGTGCAACCTGAAAGCGACACAGGAAGAGGAGAACAAGACGCCCCAGCGAGAAGGATCCGGAGAAGATGAAGCGGAAATCTTACCCTCGTCAGCGGCTCGAGACGACCGACCAGATGGATGTTCAACCAGCCGTGGATCCCGCCACACGCACTCCCTCAACCGACGATCAGCACAACTACACGAACGTGGTTATGCAAAACGTCCACTCCGTGCCAGAAGAAGCTGCGCCGCAGACGTACGCAGCAGGTATGGAGCAGAACAACGCGTTTCACCAGGCTCATGATGGTCTCCGAAATCCCTTCATGGTTCATTCTGCTGAAGATTTCGTCCGCGACCCGACGCAAACTGTGCCGACAAGAGGAATCGCCGAGAAAACGACATTTGTGTCGCCGCAAGGAACCTCCCCGTGCCTTCCGACCGCTCAACAATGGAGAAGGACGGAAGACGTGACAAAAAGTCAAGATGCCCGATGGATCACAACTCCACGCACTCCAGGACGTGTGGAATGGGCTGACGACTACGGAGCCTTCAGAACTCCAATGACCCATATTGCTGGAAGGACACCAGGAATGGCAACCTTCGCGCCCGAAGAAAACGTACCAAGACGGACGACGAACCCTGCAACCGTCATCCAAGGAACGTATCCGGCCAGAGGTAGTGCGGGCACAAGAGCCGCACCTCTGCCGTATGTGCAACCCGCTGCTAATCACGTGCCTACTGGAACTCTCGTGTACATCGCACCTGACCCCGTCTCCAGACATGATGGAATCCAGGAAATCGCTCATGGAATGCAGCGGTTGACGACTGCCGAACTTCCAAACGCCGTCAATGGAAGTTACGTCCGCCAGCAAGCTGCCCACGGAGTGCCCAATGTGAGGGAGCACACATCGCCTTGCCTTGTGCTCCAAGGAAGTCGCGAACAGACGTATGCTGTCCCGAGGCGAACTCATGTGGAACCACCTGCTCAACAGATGTTCCCGGATGAAGAACGAGGTTTCCGCCCACGCATCGATCCCCCAAAGATCCGACTGCCAACGTTTCACGGACGTCGTGGAGAGGATTGGAACAAATTTGCAAGTATGTTCAAGGCCGTCATCCACAATCGCAGCGACATCTCTGACGAAGAAAAGCTCTGGTATCTCATCGGATGTCTACAGGACGACGCAGCCAACGTCATCAGTGGTCTCAAGTACACGGCGGAGTGCTACCCAATCGCAATGGAGCTGTTGGAAGAGCGGTATGGGGACCGCGATGAAGCAAAACGAAAGCTTGTCGAAGAACTTCGTCGCCTGGGACGCGCAGCAAGGACAGACGGCTACGAGTATTACGACAAGCTGATGTCCATCGTCAACCAGTTACGAGCACTGGGAACGAATACAGAAGAAGAGCCGCTGCGGGTACTCATCGACGACACCGTGCCGCAGTGGATTCGCACGTACGTCGACCAGGAGAGACTCCGTGAACCAGCCTGGACTACGGCCAAGTTGCTGACTACGATACGCCGTGTGGTCCATTTGTTCAGCAACAGACGCGACCACGACGACTTTCGGATCACCACTATTCCGGCAGCAAACTCCCCGAGCAATAACCAGTCGAAGCAGCATCTACAGCAACGGCTGCAGCAGCAGAGAACATTCGACAACTCGAGGAACATGCACGAGGAGCCCGAAGAAATGCGGCCCCAGTCAAGGACGAATATTCGATGTTCGACGCCGCCCGAACAGTTGCAAGACAGACCCGAGACCCGGCGATGCTACAACTGCGGACGACATGGTCATCTTGCGGCACACTGCAGGAGCAGAGACAAGAACTCAAATTCCAATGTGGTCTACGAACAGATTGAAGAAGTTCCGACTGTACAGCTGACTTCAAACGATCACAAAGCTGATGGAGAGACGCCACTGCCTATTGCCCAAGGATACGTGATAAATCCATCAACAGGACGGCGCGTAAAAACGCTGATCTTGCTGGACACTGGCAGCCAGAAGGATTATGTCACTGATGCCCTCGTCGACGCGCTGCAACTGCAACGGATGGACGAGAAGACGATCACCATAAACGGATTTCTCGGCAAGAAGACAAGCGTGCAGGCCGCCACGACTCAGATACTCATCGAAGGTCGAAAAGGCGACAGAACAAAGGTCACCGCCACCTGCATCAAACGTCCCGTGAATCCGCTGCACCTCAAGCGAGTAGCCGAAGATGGAAAATCCCTCGTCAGCCATTTCGGGATTCCCAGCGTCATCCTCGGAAACACAAGTGCCTGGAAGTTCTTCAAAGGCAAGAGCAAGAAAGTCGTCGACGGATTTAAGTGCCTGGATAGTACGCTTGGACTCTTACTGACAGGAGAGCGAGCGGAAGTCGAAGAAGCCACAGCCGCCATCGCGAACGTACAGTACTGCAGCCACTACATTGGAGACCGGAACTCGATGAAAACGATTGGCTGCGAGAAAGTGAAGGAGCAGCCTCGGACACGAAGAAAACGCCGTTCCCCTCCCGTGCGAAGAAGCAGCTCCCACAATGAACAGCAACTTCGACACGCAAACACATCAAATGATAGGGACCGTCTGACGAGCAAGGACGCTGACGAACGACATAAAGCGCCCCAAGACTGTGCGAGCGCGGACATAGGTCGAAAGTGTCACGGAGCTCGGACACGAGAGCCTGCAGGAGCGAAGGCTGGAGAAACGTCACACAACTGCGGCCGCCCCAGGGACTTCCATTCTGAAAGGAAGAACGTCCAGCCTGACTACCCGGAAAGTGCGATTCCGAAGAGGTCCAGAAGACGACGAAAAGAGGCCGTGCAACGTAGAGAGGTACTTTAATATTAACTGAGTTTAACATTAGCACTTCCCGAGAATAATAATATGTAATCTCTACTTATATATCTGTTTTCTACTCAGTTAAGCTATAATTTTTGCTCGCTCATTTACGCTCTATTTGATTCGTTGTTGATCAATTATAACTACCCGTTTTTCTACTGTAATAATTATTTGAGAACATCCGTGAGTGTATATAGATGTTTATTCGACATGCCTACCCCAATTGCAATTCTCATTTTCTCGTAGCCCGGAGTGTCTTGAATATCCTATTCAAGGTTTAGTTTTTAGTGATATTCGACGGTAGCTTATATTATTCTCAATAAGATTATTTGCTTAGCTAGGGTTAGCCATATTTGCATATTGCCTAGCTTATCACCTTGTTGACAGCCGTTACCACGTTTACAACTATTTGGAAACGAGCAGGAACTTAATCTCTAAGAAAGCCGCCAAGTTCGCTTGTAACAAAGATTGATAAGAATGTATAACTGTATTTCTCTCGTATATTTATATTATATTTCGTAAATTGTATGTGTCTCTATTTCTTATACTTGGTATATAAGCAACTAATATTTCATAATAAATGAGGTTCATCCTAACTGTCGTCTCGGCCACTACAACACAGTGTACGCACATTATAGCGAGAACTATGATGTTGTTCTGCGAATTCGCACCGGAAAAAAACCAAAAAGAATTCTCTTGGAATTCTTTTTGGATTTATTGCTCTGCGAATTCGCACAATTCGCAGTATTTCTGGTGCGAATTCACAGTGCAAAATCCTAGGCGAGAGAGCAGGCACTGCGGAGAGGGGGGAAAGTTTTTTCACGTTTTTCGGTGCGAATTCGCAGAGCACATGAGAGTCTGCGATTTCGCACCGGGTATTTTGCTGGTGCGAATTTTGAAAGTTTGCTGTGCGAAGTGCGAATTCGCACAGCCCGCTTTTCCGGTGCGAAATCGCAGTTCATTAACAGAGAAGAGAGATAGAAATCAAGACAGTGGGAAGAGAGAGAGAGAGAGAGAGAGAGAGAGAGAGAGAGGGAGAGAGAGAGAGAGAGAGAGAGAGAGAGAGAGAAATGAGTTCAGGGTGAAGAACCTAGGATGGATATTAGTTCTTTCCAACAAAATCAAATTCTTTCCAGGAACTTCGCCTTGAGAATTCGGAACTCCGTGCCAATGTTAGTCGATTACGAAGGGAATTGGACGAACACAGTGAGAGGTGGGAAGGAATTTCTAATATCTTTCATTGTCTTTTTAATACCGTAACCTTTCATATATTGTTCCAAAAGCTTCCCCTTGAATATGAATGTGCATTGTCGTTTATGTAACATGTGCGCTTATTCGTTGTTTGTTAATTCAGATTTTCGATAACTAGATGGTTAATAATTTTGCAAATATTATTGTGGTAATGTAAATTGAGGTGTTCGATGCTTACAACTTTCTCAAGCGTTATGCTGATCCGAATAAGACATTTGGAAATTGCCCAGCATAGTCTTTCCTTTTTCAAACCACGCACTACGCCGCTTTAAATTGTAAGTGTTTCAGGAGTGGCGTAGTGGATGCTGACGAGGTCGTAGTGCTCAAGAAGACCAAAAGAGACCTCGAGGAGAAGACACATGATTTGGTTAGTTTGTTTTCTTTATTCAGCAGGCTTAGGCTTAGGCCTAAGTCCTAAGCCCTATTATTCATCTTATGTAAAAGTTTTGTGTTACTCTTGCGGTAGTTGTTGTTGAAAATGAGCGATAGTACTATGTGTGGTAAGTTCTAATCTAGGGCTAGTTATGCAAAATGTTGTTTATTTTCGTTTTCTTGTATTATTGTTGTAAGAAGCATACTACAGTAGGATTTATGTACTTGTTCTGTTCCCATTGAGCATTGGTCCTCTCGAGGCCCTTTCGAATGACAGTTGGCCTCTTACTACTTTGTCTGAATTGCCAATTAGCAATTGCTCTATATCAATTACCAATAATATTAATTACCCAATAATATTAATTACCAATTATTACTGTATATTCAGGAACTTGAGCTGGACGATTTAGTGGCTGAGAAGACACAGGCAAAACAAACGGCGACGAGATTGGAATTGCAAGTGGAGAAACTAAAGGTGAGCAGTTTTGGAATATATAATTTTTAATGTTGTTTAAAGCGAAATGCTAGCCCCTTTGGAAAATTTGCATATGATAAGCCCTATGTATCCTATGCTAATTTTTTACGATCGTCCACGGCAATCATACAAAATTAGCATAGGATACATAGGATTTGCTTATCATATGCAAATTTTCCAAAGGGGCTAGCATTTCGCTTTAACATGCTATTATGTTTGCATAAAAATGAACTGGAATGGCCACGGTTGTTTTACTGCCATGTAAGGTGAACGTTGATACGGAGTGTTTCAGCGTGCTTTTATTTGTTTGAATGAATTGCTTCGGCAATGGGGCCGGTGGCGTTCTCGTTCCTTCATGGGGTTTCCAAGTATTGTGGAAATTTACAGTATCTTGGAACTACACGAGGATTTTTTTTAATTTTCCATATTATATATGCAATTTTGGTGCAAAAATACGGTAGTATTGACAGAATCACAGCGAATTTTTGGGATACTTGGGAACCCCATTATAGGTGGAGTAATAATATGTAGGGCTTGTTCTTAGTGTTTTTCTATTTTTTTTCTGTCTTTGATATTCTACATTGTTTCTTATTTATAGGCGGATGCTCAAAGAGAATCGAGAGTTAGAGATGAGGAATTGGACGAAATTAGAGCACAGTATCAGAGAAGGGTGAGTTATAGGGGTTACGGTAGTTAGAGGGAAGGGTGAGTGATAGGGTCTTACGGTAGTTGAAGAGGATGTTGGAATTTTACGATTTTATCGGTATTTTGGGTTCCATCTTAGATGTAACGTAAACAAAAAAGATGATTGTACTTATAAGAACAATAAGTTTAAGGTAAGTGTACTTCATATTTTTGTCGCGGCGGGTTTTATTTTGGAAGCAATATGTTTCGATCGTAGTATAATGGTGCTCCACGTCTTCATCTTTATCATTGGATTCCTCTGCCAAAGTTGAAATAAAAAATATCATTTGTTAGACACTCACATTCAGTTGATAGGATAGTTGAAATATGTTTGAGTCGCGTACGTGAACTACAATTATATATTTTATAGGTGCGCGGATTCGAGGAGCAGATTTCTGAACTTCAAGATGCAAATTCGGGTCTTCTCATGCATAACAGATCACTGGAACAGCGGTTGAGAGGACAGGACGCGGCTTCAGTGAGGTGAGAACTTTCCCTTTAAAATACTGGATTTGGGGAGGGTTTATCTTTTGGGACTTACCTTGGGCACTTCTGGGACTTAAGGTGAGTATTGGGGTTCTTAGGGGCTGACTGTGAAAGCAAAAAAATTAACTGTGGTATAACTGAATTCGTTTGTTCTTTTTGTAGTGTTCTATTATGAGCTTGTCTGTTAGGTTAGCGTACAGAGTATTTTAACGTTGGTGGTATTGACTAAGAACTTGTAAAACTCCAATTTAACCCCTTCAATCTCAAGTACTATCTAATCACTTTAGCTACAGTAATGTTCCTAGTTGCTTTAAAGCGAAATACCGGCCCGTTTTTGAAACACATCGAGTAGACCAGCATTCTTATGCAGCTGATGCAAATGAACATAAATTAGAATAAAAAATCGAGCTAAACTCGAGCAAATTAGGATAAATCGATAAATACGTAAGGATTTAGTTGTACACGATGCGTTTCAAAAACCGGCCGGCATTTCGCTTTAAATGATGGCCGATGGTGGTATATTTGACAAAAGGTAAAGATCGTTTGTTTGTGAGATGGTTTTACCAGTTCAAAATCTTTGTGTTTACTTAAGTGCTTGAGGTGTGAACAGTTGCCACCTTTTCTCTGTCGCTATTTCTTTGTTCTTTGTAATTTCTATTTACTCGGAACAGAAAACTTTTAGTGTTCATTTTGTGATAAGTAGTTCGTGTTCACTGTGAATGAGGCATGTTCGTTCTCTTCGCTGCTTGTTTTACTGAATTACGCATTGCTGTATAGAGTAGAGGGCCTATAACTACCTGTGCACTTTATCCCCGGCTTAACGCCCTATTGGTCTTTAGCCTCATCTTTCCTAATCCAGCAAATGTTATATTAAATGTATTCGTTTTTTTTATTCGAACGCTATGTCCTTCTCTAGCTATAGATGAAATTCCGAAAGTATGTGTTTAAATGTTAAATGTGTGTATTATACTCTTAGAATTGTACCGCCGTGTTTCGTTGTCCATCTATATCTATGTGTATTTGTACATTTGTTCTCTGATATTGTATCTGACTGATTGTGTCGTTAACAGTCTACAAACTACACTACAATGTGTTCCCAAAATGGGCTTTGTTCAAATAAAACAGATGGCAAAAAGAAGGCACGCATTGGAATTTTAATTCATATCTTTCGGTGGGTTTATGTGTGGCAGTGATTGGGTTTAGTTAGTTGCTAAGGTAGTTTATCAGGTTACGTCATGGGAAGTTACGTGGGGCGTAGAGGAAGGCAAGTATGCGCTGGTATAGATTTGTGAGGTCCGTAATATTGGTCAATTATTCATTTTTCCAATTTTCCTTTTTTTTCAGCTGGGAGCTCTCGGGCGGTCACTACAAATCGGAATTGCGTAAGGCGCTGGCCCTCCTGGCCGATACACAGGCAATACTGGCCCATGAACGGGAGAGCGCGCCCCCGCAGGCGCTGGTTAGGCAGTTGAGGTAAGGGCTTGGGCTTATGGTAACGCTGAGGCGTAGGCTAATGACCTCCAGAGCTTTCATCAAACTTTTTGCTTGATTGCACCATATTTTGGTTTTATTTAGTTTTGTCAGATTGGAATTATTGGTCATAAACTCTTTAGTCACAAATTTTACTTTTCTTCAGGCAACATCTGGATGATGCAGAGGCAGCAAAACTTGCTGCGATCAAGAGTAAATTGGGGCTGGATTCAGAGTTGAATGAATTACGCACACAGGTTGGCAGATTTATATATTGTAGTGTGCCTCTGAATATGTGTGCATCACTGTCGTATGGTGTAGTATCTTACTGTAAAACAGTGAAGTGATCTAGTAGACAATTGTCTATTTCGGGATTTTGTGAATTTTGGTTGCAAACGAAAAATTGGGGTTTTGATCGAGCGGTGGTCGAACCCGCATCTTCGGCTATGGCTATTTTGGGATAGCTTATGGATGTATGAAAAGGGAAGGGTTGATTTGTGAGTAAGTTAGTTTGATGACGGGATATACAAATCGCTAACGGTAAGTTCAGAATTAGCGATGAGAACTAGGTTCTCTAAGCTGAAAACGATCTATATTACATGTCGGCAGTCGGTCGTTAGCGTTCAATGTGCATTTTTATAAAATCCATATAGCATATACATCGATGTATGTGCTGAAAAGTATAATCTTGAAAATACGCATATAAACTATGAGGTAAGAAGCCTAGCGATGAGAACTCCAACCTGGTTAGACCAATATATACCTTCTTAGCTCCCGTGCTGTTACTGGTCTCGTAGCTTTTGAGAATTACCGTTTGAGAATTACCCTACCCCTGAAGGTCAGGAATTATTCGTTTGCTATTCAGTTGGAGCAAGCCCTTGTGGGTAAGAGTGCGGCTGAGGACAAGGTGATGTCCCTCCTCAAGGAGAAGAACAGCGGCTTGGCATTGATTGATGAGAAGGTTAGTTATTGATTAGTTTGGATCGACGAGGGGCGGAGCAATTAGTTATCGATTGTTAATAAGGTATTGATTGGCTGAAGTGTACATACGATGACGTCATGCCGGCACGACTAAGATCGTTGTGCAGTATTATGGATGCTGGATGCGGTCAACATGCAGTCTATTTTTCTGCAATATAAAATTGCAGGTTGATAAGAAGGATAGGGAAATCAATTAGTTGTCTATTGGTAATTGAAGTGATTAGTATTTATCGATAGATTGATGGGACTTTGCATTTTCTTCTGTGCATTGTTACTCATCTTTATTGTAACCCCATGTTTAGGACGAACTACTCCAGTTGATGATGAAAAAGTACAAACAAGCAGTGCAACAGCATCACATTGACGGAATCGCCATTGCTGATTATGTGGAGAGGGTGAGGTTTGAGATTGAATATAATGGGGAAGAACTGTGCGTTCCCTTCCAAGTATAGAAAAATTTATGGGGGTTTCCAAGTGTGCCAAAAATAACTGTGCGTTCCAAGTATAGAAAAATTTACCATATTTTCCCTGAATTGAATATTTGACATGAGAAATTAATACATGGGTCTCGCGAAGTCGTAAAATACGGTAAATTTGTCCGGATACTTGGAAACCCCATTACGTGAAAGAAACTTGAAGCTGTGAATGATACCATTTCCTCATAATTTTATTCCTCGTACAACACACACTATATATAACTCTGATTTTGTAAACAATTGCTTTGCTCATATCTCTCAAGTTTTTATTTAAAAACTAATTTTATTTAAAGCGAAATACCGGCCGGTTTTTGAAACGCGTGGTGCACAACTGATTTCTAACGTATTTATGATAATTTGCTCGAATTTAGCTCGATTTTTTTATTCAAGTTTATGTTCATTTGCATATGCTGCATAAGAATGCTGATGAACTCGATGTGTTTCAAAAAACGGCCAGTATTTCGCTTTAACTGCTTTCTTACTTCGTCGATTTAGATTGCCGATTTGGAGAAGGCCAAACACAAGTTGTCGGATGAATTGAATGAAAGCCAATCGCAGCTAGAAATGATGCAGCAGCACACGGTCGAGAAGCACAAGTTCATTCTGGCTGAGAGGAAGATCCATGAGCTGGAAGCAAAACTGGACCTCGAACAGTTGCACAGGATGAAGCTGGAGGTGAGTGGGGTTTGGAGTTAAAGGGGTATGGCACGTGGTTTGTGACACGTGCCACCTACGGCACAGAATTTAGCACAATTTAATCTTTTCACAAACCGTGTGCCATTCTTCTCATTCTGTATTTGTATTTTTTTGTCCAGTCCAGTACCGACGTTTACCTGAATTGTTGCGTGTTTCTGTTTTCAACGAAGGAAAACGTGGTGTTTCTTTAGTTGATTCTGATCTGATCGTGCCCTTATTGGTTCTTCTCCGGGGGTTTTCAAGTAATAATTGTTCATTGATTGTGTTTTAGTCGCAAGTGGTTCGTCTGACTGATGAGGCCGAGAGCACGAATGAACAGCTGGGAGAGGCAGTGACAGCGAGGGAAAAGGAGGCGGAGCTTGGCAGAAAGGTGGGACTTATACTTTGACAGGACTACTGTAACCGAACAAGCGGGGGCGCGGGGGAATTCGTCTCTGCGTCCCGCTGAATCACGTTGTTGATCTTTTTCCTCCCATATTGACGATTTGGGCGGCTACTCCCGGTTTCGTTCGATATTTTCGAAAAAAAAATCTGGGAGGAGCTGTGCCAAACCTCACCTGAGGTCGTATTCATCAACACAGGGGGAACCCTCCCTAGGCTCACGAGCGCTCTGGATGTCTTCTCTTCTCGCACTCTCTACACACTCTTTAGCTCCCTGGGGAGGCCAGGGAGGGCTCCCTGTGTGTTGGTGAATACGGCCTCTGGAATAGTAGAGAGTTGCTGGGGTAGCTGAATGTCACCGTGGTAATGTTATGAAGTAACAACGTTTGTCAGTCTGATTTCTTATTAATTTCCTGTTATTCAGACGCGAAAGGAGATGGCTGTGCTCAATGAAAATATGGAATCGCTGAGGAAGAGGGATACCGAGTTGCAACATAAACTCAAGTTACTGGTGGGTTTGGGTACTGTAGGGTTTGGCAGGGTACTGTAGGGTTTGGCTGGGTGCTGTAGGGTTTCGCTGGGTACTGTAGGATTTGGCTGGGTACTGTAGGGTTTAGCAGTCGTTGTCTGGGTACTGTAGGGTTTGGTAATCGTTGTCTGGGTACTGTAGGGTTTGGCAGTCGTTGTCTGGGTACTGTAGGGTTTGGCAGTCGTTGTCTGGGTACTGTAAGGTTTGGCAGTCGTTGTCTGGGTACTGTAAGGTTTGGCAGTCGTTGTCTGGGTACTGTAGGGTTTGGCAGTCGTTGTCCACCTTTGTAGATGCCTGGATACGGTAAATGTGGGATGGGTATTACAGTCGCAAACATCAATTACGATTTGGTAATATAGCTAGTTATCTGTGCAAAAAAAAAAATATTATAATTCTCGTTTTGGACAAGTTGGTTAGCATTTGATTAGCTTATTGGTTAGTCATATGTAATGTAGTATCAATGTTTCAGTCCTAAGTCATAGACTACAAGTTTTATAGTTTATGATTTCAATATTTCACTTTCACAAATCAAGGGTCATGCCAAGTTTTTTGACAAGTTCGGATGGTTAGCATCTGATTAGTTTGTTGCGGTTAGTCATATATGTGGGTATCAATGTTTCAGTCCTAAGTCATGGGCTACAAGGTTTATAGATTATGATAACTCGCATGTTACTTATTTATACACTGTATTGCAGCGAAGTGAAAATGAGAAACTGGAGGAAAATGCACGAGTAAGCCAGGCTGAGATGAAACTGGCGCAGAGGAGGATTGACGCACTTCAGGTACGGTGGATTTTGTTTGCGCACTTTTGGCTCTAACAATAAGTCACTTACTTTATGCAGAAATTTTTTGTATGAGTAAATGTATGTTCTGCACAAATCAATGTAATGATGTAAAAGATCCAACTTGAGGTGGTTTTCCGAATACGTGGTTATATATTGACTTTTCGTGGATCGTGTGCACAAATGTGCCATTTTGTGCCAAAACACGTGTTACTTCCCTTTAAACCTCCTACTGTTGTAGAATGCTCTGAGTGATGGGCTGGGCGAAGAAGATGACCAAGACAGCCTGAATGGGCTAGATGATGATGATGACGTCATTGGCGATGATCAGGGATTGAGAGAGACCAGACAGGCAGACAGTTTCCAGGAGGAAAGTAGTGCTGGGTGGGTGGTTTGATTAGAATTATTTTATTGATTATTAAGCTACATTGATTCGCGGGTAATCTAGCAGAGACGCAGAGAGCAGGGCATGGTATAGTGTAGGGTATTGATTTTTGGAGGTGGAGAATCGCTTTGACTACCCCGCTGTCTGGATTCGAACTCGGGTCGAGCGACTACAATACGAGCACGTTACCATTGAGCCACTTTTATTAATGCTTGTTTTCAGAATGAACATTCTGTAATCAGAATGCCTGCTGATCTCTACACAAACGAAAAAAGTTGCATGGTGACCGATAATGTTTTATGTATTTTATTTTGTGATTTTGTCGGATGTGTCAATTTGAGTGAATATTTGATCAATGTATGTTTTACCCGGTCTGTTTTGATTTTATTTTTAATTTTAATTTTTTACTTTTTTGATGTTTTTTCATGGACGTACTCTTACCCAGAATCAGAATCCCAGTGCCTTTTCACTGTTCACTTTGAGTTTTTGTTTAAAGCGGTATTCCACGTGGTTTGTGAAAGATGTGTACTTGTATTATGTGCATTGTTTTCCAGTATGTGCCGGAAACTGTAAATGTACTAATGTGCACATATGTGGAGTGCTATTATCCAGCGTACATTTCAAATACACGTGTCGTACAGCTTTAAAGTGTTTATGTTTTATACGTTTATACCTCAATTCTCCTTTGATAGGTGATTGAAGAACGCTTTATTTTACTAGGTTTGGAAAGTAAGTTATTATGCTTTGATTCTGTTAGTTGGGGAGTTTTTGAAGGGTAGATTGTAGATAGTAAGTCAATCGTTGTCCTGAAAGTTGTAGTATTTTTAAGAGACAACAACTTTGTAGCTTCCTGCCTTTATAGACGTTGCTTTGCTTTTCTATGCGTTAATTTCAGCTTTCAGACGCACATTCCTAGACTACTTAACACATTGCTTTACTTTTTATTTTAACACTTTTCTTTTGCGAATATACTAACAGTGACAATTGAAAGTTGCCAATGTTTATAGGTTTTTGATTTGAGATATGAGTTTTTTTTTGTAAATGATGTTGTGTATGCATATGATGGAATATATTTTGTATAATAAAAATATTGAGTAATTTGTTTTTATGGATAATTTATTATTTTTAGGAATAAAGAATAAGCCATTTCAAGATGCCACTATCCACTATTTAATAACCGCCCGTCCAACATGAATAAACACTGTTTGCAGATTAAGCCGTTTGCTGATTCACAAGTAAATTTTGATAACCGCGAAGTAATATGTTTCACAAAAAAGTATGGTTATTAGAAGCCGGACAAGGGTGTGTGGAAGTAGAAGGTGTGAAGTAATGTTTGAAGTTTTTTCTCTGCTTCCCTATCTGTCCTGTAGTCTCTCTCCTCTCCCTCTATTCCTCTCTCTCTCCTCTCCCTCTATTTCTCTCACCTTTCTCTCTCTCTCTCTCTCTCTTCCCCTCCTTATTGTCTCTGAATTCTAAAATGCCTCGTCACTCTGTAAACTCATAAAATGAAATGCTTCGATTCACATTCCCTCTCCTTATCAGTGTTAGTGGGCAAGAATTTGGCGTGTGAAGCCGCTTACGACTCTCTATTCACTATTTTCTGATATCATTTTCCAAACGAGCGCTCCACGCCTAACCAACGACCATGGTATGTTTTTTCTACATATGGAAAACTATATTGTAAACATGTAAATAAAGAATACAGATATAAGCAAAACTACATTAATAAAGGGAAACTAGCATACCAAGGCTAGTACCGTTGCTACGTGGGTGGGCCTTTTTCAGAACTGGTAAAGATTATAAAAAATACATGAGGAGTACTAGGGAGGGATAATGGAAGATATGAAGTATGATTTAGTTCATTTGTAGGTTCTTTATAATTAGTAATATTTAATACATACACAGTAATAGTAAAGTATAAGTATAGTGGTAATGAGGTACCTATCCAACCTGTGGAAGAGCAGATTTAATATTTCTCAAAATGTATATTACAGAGGCGCGCGGATGGTCGCAGTCCTCCCGGGACCATGTTGCCAAGGTTTGCTTCTAATTACTTAATTAGAAATAACTTTATTTTAATTACAATGGAAATTCAAGCAATTAAAATATCCAATGTTCGCAATTTTTAACTTGACTTTTATAATAATAAAAAAAAATTGTAATAAACGTGAAATTTTGCTCTATTAGTCTGTGGTCATTTTTGAGTTGGAATTCGGAATCTGTGTTTTAAATCCCTACTATACAGATATTCTTATATATTATCACCAGTCGGCTCACGCCGCCTGACGCGACTGACATGGAAATCTGATTGGTTTAGCATGGGCATACTTATATAAAAAGCTTCAAACGTATCATAAGAAATTCACATAATAGGAAACAATTGTGCATACTTCGATAGTGAGCTGCGAAACTCTTTTTATACCCGAACACAAAATTTGCATTTCGTAACGCACATCGGTATCCAAATTAGGCTACAGTTACTCTTTTATATAATACCAGTCGGCTCACGCCGCCTGAGGCGACTTACATGGAAATATGATTGGTTTAGCATGGGCATACTTATATACAAAGTTTCAAACGTATCATAAGAAATTCAGATTATAGGAAACAATTGCATATGCATACTTCGCTATTGAGCTGCGACACTCTTTTTATACCCGAACACGAAATTTGCATTTCGTAACGCACATCGGTATGCAAATTAGGCTACAGTTACTCTTTTATATAATAAGATTTTGCTCTATTAGTCTGTGGTCATTTTTGAGTTGGAATTCGGAATCTGTGTTTTAAATCCCTACTATACAGATATTCTTATATATTATCACCAGTC
This sequence comes from Pelodera strongyloides, assembly GCA_036852015.1. Taxonomy (NCBI): domain Eukaryota; kingdom Metazoa; phylum Nematoda; class Chromadorea; order Rhabditida; family Rhabditidae; genus Pelodera; species Pelodera strongyloides. The sequence goes on along the minus strand of JAANDG010000336.1, from coordinate 38,835 downwards.
GGCTCACGCCGCCTGACGCGACTGACATGGAAATCTGATTGGTTTAGCATGGGCATACTTATATAAAAAGCTTCAAACGTATCATAAGAAATTCACATAATAGGAAACAATTGTGCATACTTCGATAGTGAGCTGCGAAACTCTTTTTATACCCGAACACAAAATTTGCATTTCGTAACGCACATCGGTATGCAAATTAGGCTACAGTTACTCTTTTATATAATAAGATGTTTATCCCGCCATTTAATGCCTAATTCTCAAACAATTATCTATAGATGTGATTGATTGATTAGTTGTTTCTAAAATAATAATATAACTCTCAGGGTCTACCTGCCAGGTGACCATGGCGGTTCCCTTTCTTCATCTGAATTATCAACACTACATATCCCCCGGATCCCAAGAATTCCGATTCAAAATGTGACGTCGGCGGAAATTTACGGTGTTCCGCCCGCACCGCCCCCTCAGGAAGGCCGAAGGAAGAAGGTGATTAATTATTATAATATAAACAGTCGGCTAAGAAATAAGCCTGCGTACTTATATGAAACTCCGAAACTATCAACCTAGTCTTATCGAATATGGAAAAGCATCGGTTAAAGACGCGTTGACCTGCTTTTAACAAATCCCTGAAACGTAGATTTTTTTTCGTTCGTAACGTGCATGGTGCATGGCATGGCACAGCCAAATAAACGAATTTATTTCCCTTATATAATAAGAAGATATGTTATAAAATGCATTAATATTTAAAAATTATATAGTGCGGTACGGGCACGAGCCAATAGTTTAGTGATCTGGTTCATCTGCATTTTTACAATACAAAACTAAAGCGAATTTTGTTAATTTCAGAGCATAGTTTTTTTTTGTAAATATCTGAAGAAAAAACGTAGTCAAGGAATCAAGGCGCTTCACACACAGTATGCATAACTTTTGTTGACATAATGTTTAAAAAAAAAATATATTAACGGATTAGAGAGCTTGTAAAGGTTCACTGGGCCGGTGAGTATTATGTCGTGTCCAGTTTCTTGGAATTCAGAGGCCAATGATAAGCAAAAAATAGGGCCCTAGGTCCCAATGGGGGCCCTAATGAGGTGTTCCCGCGACATTTTTGCACCGTGCAAAAAACCACGGCTAAAGGACAAATATAGAGAAAGTGGTTCGGAAAAAAAGAAGAAAATTGAGCTCAGAGTGCGTAGAGAATGAGAGACGAAAGAAAGCAGAGGAAAATAGAGAGCGAGGGAAAACAAGAGAGTTCTAGAACGAGCAGATGAAAAAGAGAAAAATGGTTGAGTGGAGACGCTAGAGACAGAAAGAGAAACGAAAGGGAACACTTCTGGAGCATTCGACTAGGGTTTAGACTTCCCAGGGAGGATTATAATCCTCCCCGGGGAAAGCCGGGAGGTTGCAGACCTCCCGGCTAATCCATAACGGCTACCCCCTTCAATTCCATCTACTACTGCTCTACTAGGTCTATTCCTGACCCTAGTGTTTTCGACCACGCTAAATATTAATCTACACTATCTCGAAAAAAATCAACAATCTGCAAAAAATTTTTTTTGCTGAAACCGCGGGAGCCCTAATGAGGCATTCCCGCAACGCTTTTTTTGGATACAGAAAAACCATCTTTGAAGGCCAATCAGGCATGCGCGAGGAAAACCCTGTTATAAAAACACCGTAAAGGGTTCCCACCCGATTACGGACCAGAAATAGTAACAGTAGGAAGCTAGATAAATGAGAGATCACAGGACAGCAGTTGGACCAGGCGGTTACGCAGTTCCAGGAGGGATATATAAACCCCCCACTGGAAGCTAGCGAGAGGGTAAAATTCCAGCGAGGTAACCCACCTCGCCTTCGCTGCTCCACTCTACCAACTCCGATCTACCGTTCTCTGCTCCCGCCGACTGACCCCCATCGTCTCGCTCCAGCTAATATCATGTGCCAGCAGTCTGAGAAGACGGTTAGCTAGCGCCAGTAGGGATATATAAACCCCCGCTGGACGCTCATGGCGGGATAAATTCCTGAGGATCACCTCACGTCAAATCTACATCTACAGCCGCGTTCGTCCTCCGACTCCCCTGGCCCCGTCATTGGCCCGTCATTGGCCCCGTCATCGACTACGGGACCCAATCGTTTAACCTAAGCTATACGGCCTTCCTATATCTAATAAACTATGGTGTGAAACCAGAGTGCAACCCGCAAGGCAGAAACCATATTGGTGCACCGTTCGGGAATCGAACCCGGGCCTCTCGCGTTGCATCCGGGCATTTTACCTCTGGACCATAACTACAATAATCTAATAACTTATGGTTAGGTCAGAATAATCATTCCTCTGTGTTAGGTGAACATGTCCATTCAAACTCAAGCGGGAACTTGGACGCTACGTCGAGGACTCATATTGCTCTTAATTTTCTTTAAATGACCCAAGGGAGGGGAAGCACACTGTTCTATTTTATAACGCGAATTCATATAATTCAGCAATCATTCGCCACAAATCTAACTGAAAGAGCCTCTCTAGTTATGGATCCAAGAGTCAAGTGAGCAATTTGTTTATATGTTTATATATCATTTTTTATTTAGTTATTTTAGCTGAGACGAAATCTTTTTTACGATTGTACAACTCATGTCTTATAGGTGTAGTGTACTCATGCACAGTTTCTAGAAATACCAACAAAAAAAACTATTTTCTTTAACCTGTGATGGACAAATCTGTTTCTATTTCAAAAACCGGATGTAATTCCGCTTTAAAGTTAAAGTATCATGCATACTGTATTTCAGTGAGGCGGCAATCTACCGTAAGGCTCTATTCGAGAATCCGCTGCTTGGCTTCCAAAGACTGTTCTTCGTCTTCTGCAAATATCCGGCTCTAGTGCTGAGTTTTGTCCCCACGTGGACCCTTTGGGGAAGTGGAATGTTCCAGAAAAGGATCGGAAATGAGGAGTTGGTTATTTCATGATAATAATATTAACGTTTATTACATTTCATATATTTAAAAACACCTCATATCATCTGGTCTCCAACCGCGCAGCGCACCCCCATCGCACTCCAATTTGCGTGGCTGGCTACGCGTGCGCTCCAATTTGCGGGGCTGGGTACGAGGTGCGCTGCGCACCCAGGAACGTAGTCGGGAGACAGCCCCGTAAACCTTACTCCTAGGTTTTACATGGGGTTTAAAGCGAAACACCCGGTGTTTGAAACACATCGATTATCAGCTTTCTTACGCATGGTCTTCATATGCAAATATGCATGCACCAAAATGGGCCCTAGTTAGAACTACGTAAGCATGCAGAGCTCCACGATACGTTTCAACAACCATCCGCTATTTCGCTTTAACAGTCAATCGATTGACATAAATTTGGAATTTACTTCAGAAGTTCGTGTATTGTATCCCTGTGTACTGGTGGTTTCTTCCTCGCTGCAATTGTTCTCTTCTCGGCGGACCACAATCACAGTTATACGGCGGCCAAATTTCAGGTTTGTAATTAGCTCATTAGAGAGATGTGTACGGTAACCGTAGGGTATGCCGACTAGACGACCGCGAACAGGAAACCTACACATACACAAGAAAGAAAGTGGAAACCTCGATACGTGCCCGATTATTGCAACAAAAACGATATGTTGCGAACGTGCCCGATTATTTGAGAGATTTCATCGGGCACACATCGGTTTTTTTTCCATGTGCCATATCTGTAGTTGATAATGATCGGCAAAAAGCTGATTTTAGATGAAACACGTAAACTCTTTTCAGTCAAATCTCCGTCACATGTGCAGTGTTATCGGTGGAGCAATTGCCGTTGTAACCGCTATTTTATCCGCTTCGACAATTCACCCCCTCAGGAAATTTGTAGGTTTTATTTTATTTTTTCAATCACGCTATACTGTAGTAAGTACCTAGCTTACAGTAACTTTTATACAGTACGATAGAAGCCCTCTAGTGGCGCAGGACCGCCGCGGTACAAGCCCTAAGTTTGAACCCGAATACGGTAATAATGCGTGAAAACAGAATTTCAAGGATTTATAATATCCAGCAAATAATTTTTCTTATATATTCCATTGTTTACAGAGTGACGACCATCCACACTGGAACGACACCATCGACAATGGACCTTATTTCAACAGTACCACCCAATATGCCCTTCCCTTCTCCCCAACACAAAGAATCGCCCATCAATCTGTCATTCTCGGATGCTCAATTTGCATATTACTTCTCGTGTTCAGTGCTCTTACCACCGGTTTGTTAGGTAAGCTCCTATCCGGGATATACACTTGAACTTCAATTCGGCTTCGTGGTTCCATGCATTATGAGAGGTTTTTGATCTTACTAACGAAAGAAAAATTTAGGTGTTTTCGCAATGGACAAGAAATTAGAGAAAGAGAGGACCAGAGCACGCAACACAACAGCCTACGACAACCCAGTAATGCACTTCTGAAATGACGACGCCGCTTTCTTGATAACTTTTAATAAAAATTGTATAACAATGAAGTGCTATTCGTGACACTGTGTAGAACTCATGAAAGTAATTTACCAAACTGAACCATAGCCTAAAATAGTCAAAACTGTCGTTAAGAGTACTTCACACAGGTTATAAATACCTCATCAGGTGCATTTCGATACACAACGCCCAAAAAGACGGCTATCCTCCACATTAGGCAAAGATTTCGAGAAAATTCAGGGTAATTCTACAAACATACAAATTCTTATATATGACTTCGCGCACAAAAAAAATTTGCGAACAAGCCTCAAATCGGTCGTCTGCACTGTGGTGAACGTTGCAACAAATCATAACACGAAGCGTACCATCAATTTGCACTGAATACTATCCAGAATGTTCGGTGGAGGTTTTCAATGTACAGTGGCGATTAATGAGAAAATACCAACTACAAATGATCGAACGTAATCTCCGATATTGAGGACATGTGACAGACAGGATGTTGCAATCACTGCAGATTTTTGAGGCAGCACACCTATACAGGGTAACAAACAAAAACAATTTATAACAACAACGAAATTTAATCAAAAAGTCCGAAGCCCATGTCGTCATCAGACTCCTCCTTAGGCTCTTCCTTCTTCTTAGACTCGGTGGGAGCGGCAGCAGCTGGTGCGCCTCCTGCAGCAGGAGCAGCAGCAGCGGGGGCTCCACCACCAGAAACAGACACAAGGTGCTTGGATCCCTCAGCGATCAAATCCTTAAAATGTGGATATTATTCCTCTCATATGTGCCTATTTGAAAATCGCGCTAAACATTACATGTTTCTTGCGAGCATGCTATACTTGCAACTTGCACATGCTACTGTCAGGACTGGCGAGCTAAGAAAAAGATACCGCACAAAGAAAGGTTAATATGCTTTCTCTATAATAGCACCGAATTATAACACGTATTGAAACAGAGTACAATTCCGGGCATCACCTAATAGTCGGAAATGCATAGCTCCAGAATATGTATCAAAACTATGTATAATATTGCTGTAACTCAACGACAGCAAGCAGCGATATAGGTAAAATAAAATATCAGGCGGACAGAAACAGTCGAAAATAAACGCACGCGAGGAAACGTCAGTAATAAAACTACAGAAAACTATGCTCTGAAAAACTTACCTACCTGCAGCGTCTTTCCGGACAGCTTGGAAACAACGGTCTTTGACTTTTCAGCATCGGTATCGATTCCAACAGCTCCAAGGATATTTTCGATATCAGAAGCAGAGGGCTGCTCGTTTCCACCAAGGACGGCCAACAAGTAAGCGGAAACGTACCTCATGGTTTACCTATAAGGAATAGAATATAAAAAAAACAGAAAAGAAGTTGCTATACGAAAAAAGCAGAATATGGAGTCATGCTGAAAAACCATGGATGCAATTCTATTGGCGACACAGATCAAAAAGAGTCATATAAAATAACATTTTGAAGCAAAACACATTCTAAGAGTAAAAAAATCAAAAAATGTTAGGAAAAGAATAGAAAGTAGACAAAATTTCACTCGGGTATGATTTGGAATAAGAGTCTTGAAGCGAACTGGCTATATGCCAGTTTTACTGTATCTCTACTGCAAACTACACTTTGTGCAAGGTGCGTGCAAGATACTCGTTTTTGTCCTGTTTTTTTTTGCTTTTCTTTCTTGTAGCGTTTTGCTTTTGCTATTCTTTACTATCTCTGCTATAAATATTTCAACAAAAACATGTTTTTAAACTGGTCTTAAGCTTGGTTCAAAGTTTTGCCTTTGCTCCGGGTGCATTTTACCGTTTACTTTTTAGGAAACAATGAGTGAAGGAAATGAACGCCTTCATGGAAAGACTGCAGTGAAGCCGATAGTATATGGGAATATTGCTGAACCATTTGGCTTTAAAAGGTATTATTTGCCGTATACACGAAGACTGGGAGCCTTCCCGGTTGGGAGAATTTGTCTCTACGTCTCACTGATTCGTCTGGTCACTATTTCTCTCATATCGTACTGGGAGGTTGGGAGCCTGCTCCCAGCGTTCGTGCGTACGACTACAGATTCCAGATTCTTTGTACTGATTTATTGTTGGTTGTGCTCAAAACTCCTTGCTCATCTGTACTCCGGTATTTTTCTCCATATGTCGTTTTCATCAACGATCAACCACCCGTATAATATGCGCCGTATCTTTAGAGAAAGTGATCAACACACTCACAAATGGACTGTGTTTGTGAAACCTTACTATCCAGAAGATGCTTCGTTGTGGATCCGGAAGGTCCAGTTCAAATTGCATGACAGTATTGCGAATCCTACTAGAGGTGGAGTTTGTGCTTCTCATTTACATGTCGTTGCACGTAATTTATATTTAATGTATTGACTTAGCTATCAATTTCAAAACTGGCTATTTACTATTGACTATTGTGCACAAGTGCTTTATGATCAGTTTGTTTCGTGCAGTTTGCACGTTTGCAGTTGAATTTTCTGAAATAGGGTATTTTCAGTCGTTGAACAACCACCGTATGAAGTAGAGGAAACTGGATGGGGAGAGTTCGAAATTCAGATTCGCATTTACTTCACGGATCCTAACGAAAAACCGGTATGTCTTCATTCCATCCAAGATTTATGAACTGTATACCAAGTCAGTTGTGCTGTGCTATCTTAATGTGCTTTATATAACAAGTCATCTTACGTGCGTTGATATTTGATATCACAAAGTCACAAACTGTTCTGAAATATGATTTGTTTTGTTTTACATTTCTCAACGTGACGTTTAGGTTTACATGTATCAGTGTGTATCAGCTATGTGCAGGTACATGATATGGTGGTATGAAAGCGTGATCTAAATCGGAATAGGGAATAGATTTATAGATTTATTGAGTTCAGGTAACAGCCTTCCACTACCTTCGGCTATTCCAGCCCGTGGTAAACCTTCCCAATGGAAAATCGATCGTCGTTTCCGAGTACTATGATGAAATTGTAAGCTTTTTTGTATTATTTTACGGGTTTATTTTCCCCCCTTTATTTTTGATGTGATATATGCACGTCGGTTTTTAAAACATAACATCCGTAGCCGGGTTTTGGATTTTTGGAACGGTTTTTGGTTTTTGGAGAACCGCATTAACGCACGCGCGGCGGGGCCGGGCCCCGCCGCGCAGATGTTGCGTTAATGCGTCAAGCGCCCGCAGTGTGTGCGGGCGCTTGCAAGCAGTAAAGCAAATGAGTATGACTGGCTGTGGCTGGGATAAAGAATCAAGCCGAACTCGAGGAAACTTAGTATAAAGACATGAATGCAGTAATGCACTTGTCCATCTTACGTTTTAAACACCGACCGTTTATCCTTATGTCGCTTTAAAACCGTTGTTTCAGGTTTTCCGTGATCCGACTGTGTCTATGTATAATGCTCTGACGGAGGACAATAGCAAGAAATATGACGCGCGTCGGTTTCATCATGACTGTGAGTTTAAGATGTAGTATTTCTTTTTTTGGTACTTAGTGGGTTTGATTTGTAAGCTCCATGGGTTGTGTTATGCGTACGTTACAATTTGTTTGAAGACCCTTGTTGAAGTAACCCCATTGGCCAACCCCATTGCCAGTGGTTGGGGTTTCCCGCTAATTTTTATACTCACAACGAACAACGATAATTTTTCATATGTCGTTGCCTACTGCCTACAGCCTACAAGCTTCTAACTATTATAACTTGCAGTGGTTGCGAATCGTAAGCGTACGGTACAAATGGTAGCCAATGCGAAAAAGGAGATTCAGAAAGAAATTGAAGATCTCAGGGAATCGTTGCGAGACGCTCACAAATTGATCATGAAATACAGTGCAAAGGTCGGTTAGTCGGTTTGTTTACGGATTGGGGAAGAGGCTAAACTGTAACCCTTCACATATTCTACAATTCTACTCTTTTATGGGGTTTCCAAGTATGCCAAAAACCGTGAATTTTCCTTCCAAGTATCAAATGCAAAATAGTGTGCCAGTCTACCGTAATTTTGCGTAATTTTGACACATCCGCACTATAGAAAACCCGCCGTCAAAGCTATTTTTTTTGTTGAATAAATGGTCCCGTGGCGATCGGTCGCAAAAACTGCCTGTAGCTAATATCGTGTAGTGTAGTGCCAAGATACGGTAAATTTTTGGATACTTGGAAGGAAAGTCGGCCATACTTGGATACCCCATTAGTGTCCTGTAGCGTGTAGCTTGGCGTTGCATGAATTCTCTATTGCACAAAGTTTCTGGAAAAGGGGTCTTTTTTCCAAACTCAGAACAGTCTGAACAACTTTCGACCATGCTATGCACTCTGCATTTCCCATAAGTGCTTCAAGCCTTCAAGCATAACCAACACCCTTGTTTAAAGCATTATGGAAGTGTTTGAAGCTTGTACTAAACAACTTAATGTGTTTAAAAAAAATTTGCATTAAGAGTGTTTTCTTACGAGCGCTTCTAATAAACCACGCGCCATACCGCTTTAAAAGTATATAATTTTCTCTTTTTTTCATTGTTGTTTTCAGGTTGATGATGAAAGCAGAAGCAGCACACCGAATGTTTCCTTTTCTCTTGGATAGGCTATTTAAAGCAGTTGGGCACGTGGGGTTGGAACATTCTCTAGTACGCCCATCCATTGTATTGTATGCTTGTGTTGAATCGGAAGGTCACAAATCACATATACGAAATGATTCACAAACCACCTTTCATACATATATCTCGCTCCAGTTACCAATTGTGCTCACATTTTTTCGCGTCTTTGCTGTCCTCAACCATCCCAATTTGTACATATGTTTCTAGATTCTTATCCTAACGTATAAGCTTTTATTTTGATGATTATTTTAATTATAAAAACTTTATTATAATTATAAAAACGTGTGCGATCTTTTTATTTATTTTAGGCATAAAAGTTAGTGTTGTTGTTGTTAGGCTGTTGGCCGAAACATCAAATTTGTGATTGTTTCTCTTTCTATCCCGTTATTTTGAATTCGTTAGAAGTCCTTGAATTTATTATCACATATTTGAATTGTTGTGTTATACTGTTTTATTCTCATTTATCTGCGGGTTAAAGCTGAAACGTCGTGTACTTGCAAAACGAATCTTATTATATAAAGTTGGGAGCTTTGTTTATTTGTTTGGATGATGTGCGCTACGCTCAGGAAGTGAGATAGTTCACGTTCCCGTGCACTGAGCCATATCACATCCTGAGTGCCCCTCTCACAAAAACTATAGAAAGGCTGCTTATGCGGAATGCGTGTGGTGTATTACATAGGAAATGGAAAACACCAAAAAAACACGGAACATGATCATCGAAAAACCCGCTCATGATCCGTGTTTTTTTCGAACATAATCGACGATTTTCTTATGTATTATTTTTCAGATTTTAGTAAAAACCCGTGTTTTTTTGGTGCAAACACCAAATAAGCACGGAACTTGGTCGAAAAAAACACGGATCATCAATGATCGGTGTTTATTTGGAGCATGTTCGGGTTTTTCGTTGTGTTTTTTCACAAAACCCGTGTTTTTTTCGTGTTTCCGTTTTCCTGTGCAGCCGTTCGAGTCGGCGGTGGCGGCGCTCAAAGTACTACGAATAAACTACAAGTAACATGAAAAATCTAGAGCAACAAAGCGAGGGTTTTTAGCATATGATCAATGCTCGAATCTTTTGTAACTACTTTTGAATCCACGTTTCACGTATGCGTAGAATAAAATGAATGGACTAGAAAGTCGCCGCAGGCGGCGTAGCCGTCTGGTATTCAACAAAGGAACTATGAATTTCGAGAGAAATATGGAGGCTCACCACAGTGTTTTTATGCCCTAGAAAGTATTTCAGATTCATGCGAGCATGAAGTTCTTAAATACATCTTGTCGAAAAGTCTGTAGCAAGATGATTTTGATGCTAAACTGATCTTTACACGGTGTTTTCTGGTCGAAAAGTCTGTGGAAAGATGTCTGCTTGAAAACGCCGTGGTAATATCAGTTTAAGCTGAAAGACATTTTCCACGGTGTTTTCTGCTTGAAAACACCGTGGTAAGACCAGATTAAGCTGAAAGACATCCTTTCTTGTTGAAAACACCGTGGTAATATCAGTTTAAGCTGAACGACATCTTTCCACGGTGTTTTCTGCTTGAAAACACTGTGATTAAGCTGAAAGACATATTTCCAGTGTGTTGTCTGCTTGAAAACACCGTGGTAAGAGCAGTTTGAGCGTAACGCCATCTTTCCACGGTGTTTTCTGCTTGAAAACACTGTGATTAAGCTGAAAGACATCTTTCCACGGTGTTTTCTGCTTGAAAACACTGTGATTAAGCTGAAAGACATTTTCCACGGTGTTTTCTGATTCAAAACACTGGTAAGATCAGATTAAGCTGAAAGACATCTTTCCACTCTGTTTTCTGCCTAAAGCCTTTCAGTTACCAAATATTTACACGGTGTTTTGTGATTTGCAAAACACCGTTTCACAAGTTTCTCGTACTTCCAGGGTACCTCCACATATTTCAAAAACAAGAAATAACGAGCAAAAGATAATTTTTAAAGGTCACCAGAGTCAGACGTATGCATCAATGAAGCACCTGGCGAAAGGTTCTATCCCATAGGCCGTAGGTTCACATATTTTTGATTTTGATAGGATGGAAATATAACATCCACAGTACCACCATATTCAACAAGAGTGCAAACACGCTGAGCCGGCGCCCTCCTCTGTAAATCTTTATTATATGAGGAGGGCGAGTCGGCTCCATCCAGACTATCCTCGTATCGCCAGAATACCACCAAGCATTTCGAAGAACAATCAGTAATAAGCGTTCCGCTTTCCGCTTCCGCTTCGAAGCGTTCCTGCTTCTCTCACTGTCGACAGTGTAGAGGTCAGAGGTCAGACCTAAAAATAATAGATCCCTTATAAAATATGGTCGCAATGTCATCGGCACCCGTTATTTTCATCGAATTCGCAGGTGCGATTGTAGTTGTGGGCTCTTACCATGTATCTTCATTGGTTTTGAGAACGACGATGACCCGTAAGCTCAAGCCGGGCAGCCTATTCTCCTAGAGAAATCAGAATTAAGAGTTACCTGGTTGACCATGAGGAGGTCGTCGCTCCATAATCAAAGAGACACGTCTATATCCACCGATTCAGTGGTCTTTAGCCAGTACGATTGCGTGAGTACGAGCGAGGCACAACGGTAGACAGGTTCTGATCTGAAAAGGAAAATATTTAGGATGGTGCCCTAAACGTGGGGGTCTTACCATGTCCTCGAACACAGTCCTCGAACACGTCGACGACCTCGTAGAGTAGGTGGTGGCTCCTCTGCTCCTCCTCAGCCTTCCATCATCGTAGTAGAGAGCCCGAATCAGAACCAACCCACCTGAAACGTTAAGAAATATTTAGTTTTGAAAAGTCATCCTTGTCCAATTCCATCGGGGGAAACGTTCCCCGGGGACAGAAAATAGCATTCTAATGTGAGAATCTAAGTCCATTTAGAAACTTTTTTTCTCTACAGTTTCGTATCTCTCTCCATCTTACTGTGTCCCTCATTGTCTCTCCATCTCTCTCCTCTCTTCTCTCTATACCTCCCCCAGTTCTCCCATCCCGATACCAACTCTAATGTAAGTTACCACCTCCCTCGTATTGCCGATTCTCGTTCCTACTTATAATCCGTTTACAAATGCTTAAGCTCCTACCCTGATATCCTCCGACAGCATGGCATCCTCTTTGGTGTCTTTGGCATCCCACAGGTGTCGGCAAGATCTCCTCCAAGATGGCCTCCTGCTCGATGTTGTCGGCGAAGTTGAGCTCGTTGATGTAGACTTGGCAAGCGAGGGTCTATCGCCCTCGTAAATAGCTCGCAGTTGCGTCAAGCATCTCCTAAACGAAGAAGAAGCAGAAGGTTTAGAGAAATGCTCTCTCACACTCTCCCCTCTCTTTCTATCTTACCCTTTCTTCTCTCTTATCTCTCACTCACACTTGTCCTGTTCCCCTCTCTCCCCTCTCTCTCTCTCACCCACTATCACATCTCTCTCACTGGTTTCCCTCTACCCATGTTTTATTTCAATAAGCCCTCCCCAGTTAGATGCTCTAGGTAGGTAAATGCCATTGTAGACTGCCTCCATTTCCGTACTATAATCAGAACATTCGCCCAAGTAGGTCAGGATTACTCTCTCCGAGTGGCGGGCCCGAGTAAGTTAGAGTCTACCCAAATAAATGAACCTCATACAGTACAAAAACAGTAGCAATCTAGAATGGAGTTTAGGAGTAAATTCAAATGGAACGGGATTGCTGAAATCTGGAACTCAAACTCACATATAAACAGTCACGAAGGCCACCACGTCACTATCATCTAGAAAGTTGGTCTTGAATAGAACGTGAATCTGAGGCACCAACTAGCAGGGAGCCCTCCCCGGCCTCCCCAGGGAGCTAAAGAGTGCGTAGAGAGTGCGAGATCAGAAGAGATTCAGAGCGCACAGCCTAGGGAGAGCTCCCTGTGTGTTGGTGAATACGGCCTCAGAATACTCTGAAAAGGAAATAATGAGAGGATTTACTAGCTTACACACAGTACCATAGCTGTTTGTAAGAAGAAGAAGAAACCCTTAAAGCTTACATAAGGGAATCAGTGAATGTATGAAAGTAGAGATGAAAGGAGGCGGGACATTTTGACAAAGGTAAGAAACCAAAAAGAAAGAAGGATTAGATAAATCATCGTTATGAAAAACTGGTCTCTTTATGTTAGTGTATCCTTAAGCCTGAGTTAAACTATAGATATTCGTGTGTATAGTATAGAAAGTTACTAAATGATGCATGCAACGAAATAAACAGAAACGTGGTAGAATAAATCCAATACTGTCTAAGGAATCAAAAAAAGTAAACGAATGATAATGGGGTTTCCATGTTTGCGATTCGCACTTGCGAAAATGACAAACCGCTGTCCATGTTCAAGTCGATGTAAATGACATGGTCCCGCAGCGATTTTGGATCTAGTATGGATCTATTTCAAAATAGTACGGATCTATTTCAAATAGTATGGATCTGATACACTTTCGCTGCAGGACCATGTCAAACGTGCGATTCGCATGGGTTACGGTAGGCAGTTGACATGCATGTAAAATTACTTGAACATGGGCGGTTTGACATTTTTGCAGGTGCGAATCGCATACATGGAAACCCCATAAGTGAACGGGATACTTGCTGGAAGCATTCGCTAAACTGACCTTTGTCTGGAAAAATACTTTTCAAAATTAGAATACATGCAAATGATATGCGGCGCAGCCTCATTATGTTAATTTAGGGGGCGGGCCTACTGATCATAAGACAGCGAAGCGAATAAGCTGACGTTGAAAGGATGTGAAAAGTCTCTAACTATAAATAAAAGAAATATATAATAGTCACAATCTGGAATAAGATTATTATAATCTGTAGAGGTATGCCGGGGACAGGGCCATGAAAAATGTTACTGTTGATTTCCCGATCAATTATTCTCTGTGAAATGCATACGTACGGTTGGCTAATCTGCTTCAGATCAGTTAAATTTTAAAAGCACTCGACTCTTGAAAACCATCCTGTGGCCGTATGCACGAACGCATCGGGAGGCTCCCTGCCTCCTACTGCTCCAGTGGGAGGGATCACACGAATCGGAGACACGCAGAGCCAAATTCTCCCACCGAGGGAGGTTCCCTGCTGTTCGTGCATACGACCACTGAATGGTGAGAATGAAATTCGAGTTGCGAAGATTGAAGTCAAAAGTTAAAAATAATTTCCTAGATTTTCAAGGAAGTTTCACCAATAATTGTACACTATGAAGGTACATTTTGCACCTTATGGAGCTGAATACAGTGCGGGATAGCTGAAGTTGTGTGCGGCGATATTCTCGCGACTATCTTATCTCTGCTTCTCAGCTGTGAAAAATTGTGGCATCCAGTGCGTAAAGGTAATTAATTAAAGCTTTTATACACTTGGCTCGTATTGTAGAAATTGTTCTCTAACTGAAAACTGCAAATGGCTCGGATATATCTGTACAACTCGGATACTTTAAAGCGAAATACCGGCCGATTTTTGAAACACATCGAGTACACCAGCATTCTTATGCAGATTATGCAAATGAACATAAATTTGAGTAAAAGATCGAGCTAACTCTAGCAGATTAGCATAAATTCGTAAGAATTCAGTTGTAAACGATGTGTTTCAAAAACCGGCCGATATTTCGCTTTAAGACATTTCGAGATGGTCCAACAATAATGTGCGAACTGGACGGCGATGTTGTTGCGGGATGTCATGATGGGTTGCGGGATGTCATGATGGGTTGGGGGATGTCATGATGGGTCGATAACTGCTCGGACAACCGGACAGTCCCAGACATAAACCTATATTTATTATTTGATCATAATACCGTAGACAGGTCATTTGTATAGTCATGTGCATATACACCTTTGATGTGCCTATGTAAATGACTTAACTTCCTTCCCCAACGTCTGTCTACGGTACCTTTTGTAGTAAAGCTCACCGGAAACATGTCCCCAGGGTGAAGCTGAATGATATTTAATTTGGATGTATTGTAATAAACACCCAAAATATGCATTATGATCAAATAATAAATATAGGTTTATATCGGTGGGCCGACCCTTAAACTTCTAAATTGTAAGCTACACGAGTAACCGAAGCCCAACTTCTGACACTGGGTTGGTGAACTATGGCCGTGACTTCTAGCTCATTTTGTAGATAATTTTATGCTGAACAATGCTGCCTTAGAACACAAAATCCGTCGTTTCCTCAAAAAAGACTTTAGAAGTCACTGCAATAGTTCACCATTACCATTCCCTTGTGAGACAAAAGTTTCCTGTTTTCATACTTTCATAATATTCTGGTGTTTCTTTTCTGAGCATTTATGCGTGGCCCGTTGCTAACCACAGTATCTCTCTCTCTCTCTCTCTCTTTCTCTCTCTTTCTCTCTCTTTCTCTCTCTCTCTTTTTCTGCCCCAACACAGCAAGTCAGAGAGACAGTCAAATAACGCGAGAACTTTTTAAATTAAAGGGCTTCACCTTTTGCCTTGGCAACAAATTATATAGTTCATTTGCTCACTCGAGGGTTTCTCACATTTATTCAATCTGTTTTGGGAATTTTAATATTTCCATTTCTATTTCAATAAACATATGACATATTGAATATTATTTGTTGTTTTATACATTGTTGATAAGTATTATGACAGTTTTTTTTATCTGAATAGTGGAAAGCCATACACAACTTCTGGTAGTAACTAGAAGTTGACTTCTGTGATTTTTCTATGATTTTTCTGAAATTCTTCGGGGAAAATAGTTTTTGAACGAAATGTATTATTAACCGAAATATGAGGCAGGTGCAAATATGACGCTTGCGACCAACTGTATTTACATTTATATGGCCCACATCTGCAAAACTGATCTATTTTGTTTCATTAATGAAAAAAACTCCACGTAGCGTTTCGATAAAGACCGTAAATCAATGTATAATAATATTTCATGATTAACATCTGATATAAATTGGAAAGAAGAAACGTTCAACTAGGAAGGTTGGCATGCAAGCGGAGTGCGCTTGGCCCAACATCGTGGCATGAAAAATGCGTGCGGCACAGGAGCGGCTTGCGTAAAATTTTTATTTCTATCTTTCTTTTTACGTTATATATTCCGATACAACGTATTCACTAAAATAAAACCACGCTTTAGACATAATACGATGCCGTGAACTTTGCAGAAACTTTTGTGAAAATTTATGTAGCATAATACCAAGTTAATTATGAAATATAAGGTTTTTGAACGCCGTAATTATCTTGAATAAATTCTTAATTGCGGTATCACATCATATAAATATAATCACATCGGTATTACGGATCAGAGTATGCAGACTTTATAGATTGCCCAAGTTTGCCCAGTAATTATTGTATAGAAGAATGCTCTGCCACTGGTTATAAGAATAAGAGTATAGTTGCAGAAATTAAAGTTCCAGCTTTACATATCTCTGATTAATAGCACATCGAACTACAAATATTGTTTGCCTAAAGCCCTAGAGACCAAAATTGTGCAATTTTGTGTTTTGTATAATTACGCATGGCGTGCAGCTGAAGACTCAATGCCTCAAGGAGAATCAATTGTTGGCTTAATAAAATTTAAAGCGGAACAGTTTTAAAGTAACGCCAACCCGTTTTATGAAAGGTATCTTACCTTACAATTAGCCATTACTTCTTCATATGCTCTTACCTTTGCGTTAGAAATAACATTTAACTTCCTACATAATAACTTTTTTTTTAAATTTCTGTTACTGCTGGAAAAATTGTGGAAAAAAATTCTCACCGTTTCTTACAGCTGCTACATTTCACACTTACTCTAGTCCTCTAGTTCTTCATTTGTCTAATTTAAAGCGAAATACCGGCCGGTTTTTGAAACGCATCGAGTACCCCTGCTTTCTTATGCTTCATATGCAAATGAGCATAAATTTGAATAAAAAATAGACCCCATTTAACGTTACGGCATAAGAATTCAGATATTTGAGATGCGTTTCAAAAACCGGCCGGTATTTCACTTTAAAATATGCGTACTTCTTTTATTTGCATGGATCTGTATTTACACATACAAGCAACGTGTGTCTGAGGAAAAATATTCGTGGTCTTTTTATGAGGTTTTATTTTTTTTTCATTATATTATTGTTTCGCCGAATTTTCCCATCCTCTCTGTCTATTGGAATATCGCGTGTGTCGCACGAAATTAAGAAAATAGCTAAATTGGCTATTTTTGTTTCAATGTTTTCCTTATATATTTTATAATTTCCGTTCTACATTTAACAATTATTTACCTTATTTACCATGTGATATATCTATACCATAATAAATCGTTTCATTGATCAATTAGGTTCTATCTTCTA
The DNA here is from genome assembly GCA_036852015.1 of Pelodera strongyloides. NCBI lineage: Eukaryota > Metazoa > Nematoda > Chromadorea > Rhabditida > Rhabditidae > Pelodera > Pelodera strongyloides. The sequence continues at coordinate 21,548 of JAANDG010000336.1, read as the reverse complement.
ATATTCTATGTTCTATGATGAGTTACCGTAGTTTCACTGTGTGTCGAGCTTACTGTATTCATGATTTTGACCTCGCTTATTTCGTACAATTTCCTTTGATTCTCCTAATTGGCGTTTTCCATTATGTGCGTTATTTTTTTAGACTTTATCGTAATTTTTAAGTATCTTAAAGCGAAATACCGGCCGGTTTTTGAAACGTATTGCGTACGCCTACTTTCTTATGCAGCATATGCAAATGAGCAAAAATTAGAATAAAAACTAGACCCCAATTAGACCCCCACGTTGCATAAATGCATAGGAAAATGCAAGTACTTGAGATGCGTTTCAAAAACCGGCCGGTATTTCGCTTTAAAGGAGGAGGCTCACGAGAATGAAGTGCTCGAATGGTTTCCTTTTTATCGAAATATGATGGTATTAAATTTCGAAAGACATGCTTTACAAAGGAAAAGCTGTTAATTGGAAGGAGTAAATCAATATAAAACTATGAATTCTATCAAAATTTTGGATCGTAAAAAATAGTTGATTTCCATAGTGGGCATGCAAATTTTGTGCTGGCTTGCAAAATGACTTGTAAATTTGCAAGTTTAGCTTTGAAGTCTACCTTGCATACGATAGGTTATTTTATTTGACTTCGAGTTCTTAGATTAATTAATTCCTCCAAACTAAAGCGCTGAACCTTATAATACTTGTCTTTTGGAAGATAAACCCATTATCTTTCGATGAAAGGAAACTATTCGAGCACTTCATTCTCGTGAGCCTCCTCCTTTAAAAAATCTCATTTAGTTGGTTAATTATGGCCGAAAGCGTACGTGTTGTGGTGCGATGTCGGCCTCTAAACGATAGAGAAAAAGCGCTCAATTCAAAGGTAGGTTAATTTTATCTTATTACGTATATGCTAAGCGTTTTTTCTTGTAGAAGTAGGGGGTACTTCTACCAACGGATGCCAAAAAAAATCCCAGCTTCTGAAAAAGCGTTAGCGGTTGCACCTCATACTTCATAACCAGCCTAACTAAGTTTTCAATTTATGCATTTTTTTTGCTTTCATTGTTTCTTGCGAAAAAAGCACAAAAACTTATTCATATTGATTTTTCCGGTCCAACTATAATTTTTTACGTGGTATTGCTGCGTCGCCTTGCCAATAATTACTATTCATATTCTTTGTTTTTGTGTTCGAACGTAATTGCAATCTCAAATAGAAACTCTCTCAACTGTGTGGTGGGACCACGGTTGCCCCTGGGGACCGGCCCCACTGAGCTTTACTCCTATAAGTTATAAGTTATAAGTTTCAAGTACGAGTTCTACTCAAAAAATTATACTCTGCCGGAAACTGTAGGGGGAAGTAAACCCCAGCAAGTGCAGGCAATGGCTCATAGACCACAAAAACATCTTCAAAATTAATATAAGTAATCTGATCAACCGTAAGAGTCAGTAAAGTGGAATTAAACAAACACAGTGCACAGTGGCCTTCTACAAACGTCCTGTTCAGTTTAAAAACCTTACCTTGATACCTTGAAGGTAAGGTTTTTAAACTGAACCTTACCTTCAAGGTATCAAGGTAAGGTTCTTAATAAAAGAAAAGTTAATAAAAGAAAATAATAAAAATTTGAAGGAAAAATAATTTATATAAGGACAGGATAAAACATATTACATATTTACGTTCTTCAAGGAGTTTTTCTTCCCGGACTGTTTTGCGAATAATCACAATGAATACGACTTACCATCTGATTTGATTACATGTTGGTCTTCATATACCATACCGTGCAAAAGTTGCACCACCTACCGTAATCAGTAACCTTTGAGGTTTCATGGATTTCTTTGCAATTTTACTTCTGTTCAGCATATTTAATTCGTTCCACTTTATTTCGTTAGCGTGTGTAGTCGAAAACATAAAAGCTACCCAATAATTGCTAGGTACTAAAAACCGAAAAACACTTTTATATTTTTATTTTATAGCAAAAACAAGCCTCTACGGGGCGTATTTATTATATTATGGGGCACGAAGCCAAATAAGAAGGCATACTGTCACAAGTTATAAAATGGGTGAAAGTGGAGAGAGAAAAATATTAAAATTCAGAGACCACTTTAATTTTGGAAGGGATTGATTAACAGTATTTTTATTGTTTCACATTATACTTACGTGTAAGGGTTCTTCAGAGGCCGTATTCACCACTCAATTCCCCATGGGGAATTCCCCGTCTTTTTCGCTGCGTGCCTCACATTAGAATGCTATTTTCTGTCCCCAGGGAATATTTCCCCAAGGGAATCGGAGTGGTGAATATGGCCTCTGAACAAGACAACACAATTAAAACATAAATGCGATTGGAAAAAAATCGCTGCAAATGTACATACATAACATGAATAAGGACCTAACCTACAGTAAATGAAAGAAAGATGAATTATGCACTAGAAATTAGCATACTTCTTGGCAGCCGTTCGCGCGGTTGCTTGCCCATTCTAAACAATCATACTCTGGTCCTCAGGCGCGCAGCGCGAAAATGCGGTGCCGCGCCCGCGGGAAACGAGTGCAAATTTGCCTAGAAAAATTCCAGATGCAGATAAACCTTTTTTTGCGCCTCCGCCTTTCCCATCTTAAAGCGAAATGCTAGCCCCTTTGGAAAATTTGCATTTGATAAGCAAATCCTAGGTATCCTATGCTAATTTTGCGCGATCGTCCACGGCAATCGCGCAAAATTAGCATAGGATACATAGGATTTGCTTATCATATGCAAATTTTCCAAAGAGGCTGGCATTTCGCTTTAAAAAGCCCTCTCTTTTCCGCGGACGCGGTTACGCATCTGCGCGCTGCGCGCCTGTGTCTGGCTCTATTTCAACTAACGTTTTCCTGCTTCAGGTGTGCGTTGATATCGAATCGTCATCCGGGAGGGCGAGCCTTGTCTCAGAAGATGCTCCGAATAAAGATTTCACTTTTGACGGCGCCTACGACATGGACAGCACGGGAGAACAAATTTATAATGAAATCGTTTATCCACTTGTCGAGGTGCGTTTTCTACTAAATCGTGCCGCGCCGTATCCATAAGCTCGCGAACTATTGCCACATATATCAGTTAGCGGTTAGTGCGCGATCACGTCGCCATTGGAGATTGGAGCGCGTGGGCGTGGCTGCGGCACTGTCAATTGGTAACTGACGCGCCAAAAGATATAAGCAGAGTAGTACTCGTTTTAAATGAGAAACCTTAGTTCATCTAAATAATTATTAATGGAATTTAAATAACATTGAATAAAATCATTTAGAATGTAATAGAGGGTTACAATGGAACCGTTTTCGCTTATGGTCAAACAGGCGCCGGTAAAACGTTTTCAATGCAGGTTCGACCTTTTTCTATTCAATGGTTTTATATAAGACTACTTATGTTCCCAGCGAATACTTGGGCACTTAGGGTTCTAGTTAGTTAAGAGAAGTGCTTGGTATAGACACAGTTTTGATTTACATTTTATATGATTATTTACGTTTTATATTTATATTTATTTTCGCTATTTTTACTAGAATTACCAACAAAATTATAACTTGGAGCCCATCTCCTTTCTTTCTCCGATATTTTGTTAAAGCGAAATACTGGCCGGTTTTTGAAACGCGTCGAGTGCATCAGAATTGTTATGCAGCTTATGCAAATGAACATAAATTAGAATAAAAAATCGAGCTAATTTCGAGAAAATTAGCATACATACGTAAGAATTCAATTGTCCACGATACGTTTCAAAAACCGGCCGGTATTTCGCTTTAAACGATCACTTTAGGCAGGCGTGTTGGGCTTTGATCAGGTATTGCCTACACAACCTCATTGAATATGTATATAGCATGTATGCACGCATGCACAATTGCATGCATACTCTACGAACTTTACATATAGTTGCAACCAGCGTTTGCGCACTCGTTAGCGCATGCGCTCTATTGAAAAGTTGGCGTTTGCGCACTGTTAACGCATGCGCTCTATTGAAAAGTTAGCGTTTGCGCACAGTTAGCTCATGCGCTCTATTGAAAAGTTATCGTTTGCGCACAGTTAGCGCATGCGCTCTACATCTCTCTATTGAAAACACATTGATACTCACTAACTCACCTTTCTAACAACCAAGATTTCTTCTAACTGGTAGCAAATGCATTGTGCAACGAATTCGCACTGTATACTGTATCAGGGCAATGGGACGCAATTGGGAGCTTCCTCCCGATACAGTAATCACAATTCTACAGTAATTGTTTCCTTATTAGCAGTCTGTAATTTAGGGTCTCGCTGATGTTCCCGCTCAAAAAGGTATCACCCCCCGAGCATTCGAACATATTTTTATGGCGACCTCAACGACTGCAAATGCTAAATTTCTTGTACACTGCAGCTACTTGGAGGTATGTATTTGAAGGTTTATAACAGTATTCTTTTCTGTATTTTATTTACCCATGAGAAGAAAAAGTTGAGACTGACTTTTCGATAGGTTTCCACCAGTTCTGATGCGTAACTTTTGTGTAAAGATTCTCCCTTATCACACAGGAAAGTGGAAACCCCGATATGGCCCCGATTATTTTCCAAAAAAACTCGGATATGACCACGATCAAGGCCCGATTTTTTGAGATACTTGATCGGGGCCATATCGGGGTTTTTGGTTTTCTATGTATGAAACAAGTTTTTTTCTTCAGATTTACAATGAAGAAGTTCGCGACTTATTGGGTGACAATAAGGACATGAAATTGGAAATAAAGGTGGACAATTATGTTATTTATTAATTGACTGGAAAATTATTAGAATACTGTATCATACCACCGAGCAAGTTGTGGGAAAAAACACATCCCAGTCTTATTTCATTTATTTGAACTTACGGGAAAGTTTTTAATTTTTGGTAATTTGTTTAACATGTATGCGTTGCTTGTCTTGGCCATGGTATAATGCAAAAACATTTAAATTAATAGAATAATCTTTTTTTTTAAACTTTAGGAGCACTCGGAGCGCGGTGTCTATGTGGCCGGTCTGTCAATGCACGTATGTCACGATGTGACTACCTGTGTACAATTAATGAATAAGGGATTTAATAACAGACATGTGGGAGCGACGCTTATGAATAAGGTCAGTTGTATTTTACAAATGTTTACCATTCTCAATTCTGCTGTCAAGATTATGAGCCCTCTGAAAAATATACGCACTGATATGATAACATGTATCATTTGCAAAGATAAAGGTGTTTAAAGCGAAATGCCAGCTCCTTTGGAAAATTTGCATATGATAAGCAAATCCTATGTATCCTATGCTAATTTTGTACGATTGCCGTGGACGATCGTACAAAATTAGCATAGGATACATAGGATTTGCTTATCGTATGCAAATTTTCCAAAGGAGCTGGCATTTCGCTTTAAACCGTTATATCAACGAAATCCAAAGGTTGTCAATCTCTGCGGTTGAGTTTAAAGCGAAATACCGGCCGGTTTTTGAAACGTATTGCGTACACCTGCATTTATATGCAACATATACAAATGAGCAACAATTATAAAACTAGACCCCAATTAGACCCCACTTTGCACAAATGCATAGGAATGCAAGTACTTGAGATGCGTTTCAAAAACCGGCTCGTATTTCGCTTAAATATATTTTAGGATTCCTCTCGGTCGCACTCAATTTTCACCGTATACGTGGAAGCAATGAACGAAAATGGGTCAATAAGAATGGGAAAGTTGAATCTGGTCGATTTGGCGGGATCCGAACGACAGGCGAAGACAGGTCGGTGATCGTTACTTGGTCTATTGGATAACACAGCAGGACGCCGAACTATACGTCGAGAGTTCGGCCCCCGCGTAGAACGGCATACGATCAACGTACCAAGTTGTGTGTAGAGTACTACAAATGAATTATAAGAAACCTAACTTGGGATAACACTGCAAAACATTGAAAACGATATACAGTGAGAATAATGATCTACACTAAGTTCGTTGGCGTAAGTTACCCGACTTAACTTATTAGCTTAGCTTAACTCAGCGACCTTCAGGAGCTACGGGAGACCGTTTCAAAGAAGCCACAAAGATTAACTTATCTCTTTCTGCCCTCGGAAACGTGATTTCGGCTCTAGTTGATGGAAAAAGCAAACATATTCCATACAGAGATTCCAAACTCACAAGATTGTTACAGGTTAGCATTTATATCGGTTCGGGTAAAGTATAAATCAGAATATTGGCGGATAGTTTGGCGATTTGTACTTTCCGGCCAAAGAAAAATTGCATTTTTCAGGCCGAATAATGCTATCACTATGGACTAAGGCTATCAATAAGGCTACCAATAAAAGCACTAAATCATAGCACCTTGCACATCATGGTATGCTAAAGGGTTAAGACTAATAAGGTCTAGGGCTCATATTACCAACTCTATGCTTAGCCTATCTGAATCCAAAGCTTACAAAAAACGAAGTCAAATAACATCTTTCAGGATTCTCTGGGTGGTAACACAAAGACCATAATGGTAGCCTGTGTTTCACCGTCAGACAATAATTACGATGAGACCTTGTCCACGCTACGGTATGCCAATCGAGCAAAGAATATCAAGAATAAACCCAAGATTAACGAGGATCCGAAGGACACACTGCTAAGGGAATACCAGGAGGAAATCGAGAGACTGAAGGCCATGCTGCAACCGGGTGCAGGTAGGCAAGCACAAGGTATGCAGGCACTAACATAGCGCAGTCGGTTAGATCACAATGTGATTGTGGCAGAGCAACCAGGGTTCAATCCCGCATGGTTGGGTTTGATGGAACTTATTTTGCATGAACTTTCTATGCATGTATCAGTATCCTGTGGAAACACAAATTTTTCAACACTTCGAAATTTTCGGCTTCCAATTCTATGAAAAAAAGTCACTCGACAATAACCCTTGAGAGACCATTTGGTGACCGTTTGCCGACGGTTTCTTGAGAATGCAAATCTATTGAGGCTTCTGAGGGTAATCACCACACAAAACCGACCAGGTGTCATGCCGCTTTTACCATCAGTAACTAAACTTTAGAGTTATATACAATTCCGGAGTTCAGGTGTTCAATCTACTCCAGCGTTTGATGTGGAAGCGGAAAGAGAAAAACTTCGTTCCGAATTTGAAGAGGCGATAAATGAATTGAAAACAGCCTATCAAAATGAGCAGACTTCGAAGGCCAAGTTGCAGGAAGACTTGGCCGAGTTAAAGAAACAATATGAACAGGTAATGTATATTATTGATTACTAAAATATGCAAATTAGTACATTTCAAAACAATTAAATAGATTTTCAGGAAATCAACAAAAATTAAGAGATCTTTCACTAAAATCATGCGTGTTTTGTCTATTAAAATAATTACAAAAAGATCTAACGGCTCTATTCTCCATTTATTTCGGAGATAGAAATGGGAGCATTAAAGGGACAGGCCCACGAGAAAAAACTTTTCCGCAATTTACTTGCACAGAATGTACGGAAATTCAGAAATGTTACTGTGAAAACCGCATTTCTTTGCACCTAGAACTCACAGAGTTATTCCCCGGCAAACAGTTCGGCCAGGTACCGTAGTCAGAAACGTTTTTACGGTTTAAATTCCATCCATTAGCATTCTTTCTCTTTATAATAATGATTAAACGAATGAAGATCATCCGTATGATTATAACAAGCCGTTTCCAATACTGTAATGCCCTAAAAGCGCAAAATTGATTCTGACTACGGTACCTGGCTGAACAGTTTGCCGAAGAATAACTCTGTGAGTTCTAGGTGCAAAGAAATGCGCTTTTCACAGAAATTTTCTGAAATTCCGGACACTGTGTGCAACTAAACTGAGGAGAACTTTTTTCTCGTAGGCTTCTCCCTTTAATTTTCGATCGGTCGGACAGTCGGTTTTTGATGCGTATGGTAGACGTTGTACTTCCACAACACTAAGGTTTAATAAGCGCGGTTTAATCCAAATAAATTATGCAGAACCGAGAATCAATATTGCTTTTCCAGGCAAACGCCGACATCGATGCCATGTCAAAAGCCGGATTGGATCCCTCAGAAGCCAAGAAAAGATTGGAATTAATTCAACAACAATTAGTAGGAGGAGAACAAGCGAATAATGAACAACTCAAGCAGAAACGAATGAAGAAACTGCAAGACGCGGAGAGCAAAACACAACGATTGGCAGGTAGCCATTGGCAGATTAAAGCGTTAAGACACGTGGTTTGCAGAGAATAATACACTGGAGCAAGCCTCCTCTCTCCGTGTCCTAAAAAGAGACAGACGATCCACTGAGAGCCGATGAGTTGCGCGCCGCACCATTTCGGGACACAAAATGCGCGCCGCAAAGGAATGGGAAACAAAATGCGCGCCGAATAGAAATGGGGCGCAAAATGCGCGCCGATCTGTTGCGGGAAACACTTTTCTTGGTTCGGCGCGCAAGTTGCGCCCCGCACCATTTCCGCACCGTTTCCGCACCTTTTCGGCAACGCTTTTGAAAGCGCTCGGAGGGTCTGCCGTAAGTGCAGTTGTTGTACTGCTATTTTTCCGCAAGCACTGGTCTCACATCTGTTGTGTGGCCGAGTGGTCTAAGGCGCTGTTTAGAGAAAGTATCTAACAAGACTGTTAGGTTCGAATCCAACACGCTTCTTTCTTTTTGCCGTTGCTACTTTCCCCGCACCGTTTCCGCACCTTTTCGGCAACGTTTTGGGGGTGTTTCCCGCAACAGTTTGGGGGTGTTTCCCGCACCAAAACGGCAACCGGGGTCGTTGAAAAAACTTTTGCGGCGCGCATCAAATTCTTTTGCGGGAAACACCCCCAAACTGTTGCCGCGCGCAACTCTTGAGTTTCGTTGTCAGGCCCAGTAGAAAATATGCGAGCTAGCGAACTAGCTAGTTGAAGGAAACGTAAAATTCAACCAGAACGCTGGTGATAATACGACTAATATACGTTACAAAGAGAAAATATAGTTGGCGTGTTCATCCTCGTTCATCTGTTGCTTTAGTTTCTTTAGTTTCGTAGACGTATCTCTGTGAGAAGTAATAATCTCCCTTATATTATCTTTAGAATTATAGGAGATAGAGAGTAGACCTAAGAAACGAGAAAAGAAGAGAGAAGAGAGGAGAGAAAAGAGAGAGAGAGAGAAAGAGAGAAAGAGAGAGAGAGGTAGCTAAGAGAGCTTCTTCTATCCTTCTCTCTCTCTCCTCTCCCCTTCTCTCTCTCTCTCTCCTTCCCTCCTCTCTCCCTCTCTCTCTCTCCTCTCTCTCTCTCCACTTCTCCAGCTTACAGTGAGAAAAATAAAATAAAAAACTGTGGATATAGAATATAACTTTTAGCTGCTCTGAACGTGCACAAAGATGACCCTCTTTTACACGTGTACAGTTCAACACAGGAGAAATTAGATGCGGTATCAGCACAATATCAGAAAGAACTACGGAAGGTCCGTTGTTTTATTTTTATAAATAAAACATACTAATAAAACATACTAATCACGGCATTGACATCATCAACCAAGATATTTTTCTCTTGGTGCACAAATATTATGAGGCTTGTTTGGTGAGCAAAACTGAGCGGAGATGCGCCACAAGAAGTCTAATTAACCTGTAGCGCCATAACATAGCCGAGTTTTAATGCTAACTCACTAGATAGCGTAGTTGCGGCCCCAAAAAACAGAGTGCATCATCATCGCCGCGTCGCGACAGATAAGCGCGGCACGCAAACCCTCAATTCCCCAAGCCAAACAAGGTAACGCAGGGTGCGCTGAGCTAAAGGCCGGTTCCATTTAGGTGAAAGCTCTAGAGAGCGAGATCGAGGACCTGCACGGGGAGTTCGAACTCGACCGTCTCGATTACCTGGAAACTATTCGAAAACAAGATCAACAAATCAAGTTGTTATCACAGATCTTGGACAAAGTGCAACCGGCTATTAGGAAGGTGAGTTGGCCGAGTGGTAGTGCTTTCAATGTAAGCCACATGACCGGGGTTCGAGTCCCGACTGGAGTTTTTGAGCAACAAAGTGAAAATTGAGCGACACAATGTTGTTGACACAATAATGACACAATGAGCGACACAGCGACACTTTTGAATACGCAGACTAGACTGGCTGTTTGAAGTATATTTAATCAGTTTCAAAATAAACTTACAGTAGTTTATTTTACAAAATTTTGTGATTACAGGACTCAAACTACTATAATATCGATAAAATCAAACGGGCAGCGACTTGGAATATGGACGAAGGACGGTATGTAACTTCTTCAATTATCTTTTGGGTATTTAATAATAAAGATTTATTGATTACATTTAAAGTAGATAATCAAAAGGCAACCCTAAGCCTAAGACGGCAATGCGTATAAAGGTATAAAAACATTTTTTTCATACCGGATGGGTAATTATTTCTTCCTGAGCCCACTCCACGGTTACGTGTTCTTATTATGATTGTATATTGAACTTTAACTTGCATTCAACGACTTAACCCCAAACTTAAACCTTTAGTTTAAGCCTTTAGTTTAAGCCTTTAGGTTAAAACAAAAAATGTCCCGTTTCAGATGGATTCTGCCTGAAATGAGCACTGCAAAAACGACTCTTCCACAGACGAATAATGGTTAGCTATCATTAAGATTAAGTTTAAAGCAAAATAACGGCCGGTTTTTGAAACGCATCGTGGAAAACTGAAGTCTTACATATTTATGCTAATTTGCTCGAGTTTACCTCGATTTTTTATTCTAATTTATGTTCATTTGCATACGCTGCATAAGAATGCTGGTCTGCTCGATGTGTTTCGAAAACCGGCCGGCTTTTCTCTTTACGCCTACATGACAGTACTAAAACTATGATTGACTAGACATTAGTAATTGCAAAATCTATATAGTGCCACATGCACTTTTGAACTACGTCTTACGGTAGCAGTTTATTGGTTTCCTGAAAAAATACAGTATATGTATGCTTTCTCTCAGGCAACGGCTATTCATTGACACAAAATGACGCGATCCGAAGCTACAGTAGTGATTTGCAGGACGAGAGCAAGTTGCGAAGGGTAAGAATCGCACTCACTCTTTGTTTTAGGATACTGTCTTGCATAGTGATAAATGTTTTGTACTTTAGCAAATAAGCTTGGCCTTAGGAGAAATTAAGAGCACTACCTCCTATCCATTTGAAAACAACCAGAGGCCATATTCACCACTCCGATTCCCTCGGGAAAATAGTCCCTGGGGACAGAAAATAGCATTCTAATGTGAGAGACGCAGAGAAAATACGTGGAATTTTCCATGGGGAATTGAGTGGTGAATATGGCCTCAGATCATCATGTATGAGCTTCACTTATGATTGAGAGTAACCCTCACCTATTCCTGTAAACCTAATGTTTTTAGTTGGTGCTTTTATTTTAATCAGATTTACATTTTCACGTTTCATAGTTATTCATTGTTGTATTGCCTCGACAAAACTTGTGCCACATTTTATGTTCGTAATAAATGTTATGTTAAAGCGAAATGCTAGCCCCTTTGGAAAATTTGCATATGATAAGCAAATCCTATTTATCCTATGCTAATTTTGTACGATCGTCCACGGCAATCGTACAAAATTAGCATAGGATACATAGGATTTGCTTGTCATGTGCAAATTTTCCAAAGAAGCTAGTATTTCGCTTTAATGTTATGTGTGAGGCAGAGTTTCGCATTTCAGAGACTTGCAAAAAGCGAGGAAGAAAACTTGGCCAACAGCTATTTCAAGACCTTCAAGACATCGAATGTTGTGAACAAATATAAAGGCGACAGTCAACGACAACTAGGTTAGATTTTGAAACATTCTCCAAATTAAATTACCATACATCTTCCTTAAAATTTAAAAACGCGCGACTACGGTAGCCCTTTCTTTAAACTTAAAGCCCATACAGTATCCCCGCCGCCCAATATTTCATATTTTCAAGCGTCAGTGCATGCATTATATGCAAACTACGGCACACAAAAGCACCCAAACTTGAAATTCAGTCATACAACACAAGTTGCAAACCACGTGTCGTTCCGCTTTAACTTTTAACTTCGACACTTACAGAACCCCGCACCTACTTCCCCAAGCGCCATAACGTGGACAGTCTTCTCAGTGGTGTTATTCTAACCGACGACGTGTTCGGACGCACGGGCAGTGGTGGAAAAAGGCCTACAAGACTTCAGTCTCTTAATTAGCAATTAAAATAACCTTTATAATTTATAGGCAATGATTATTATCGAAAAGTAGATGTGAGTGCTTTGAGCATGCGATACAGTTAACCATTTCATTTTCATATCATGGCAACATCCGGTTTAGAGACGTTTGTTTCAAAAATCGACTGTTGTACCGCTTTAATTTATGTATAGTAGATATGTTAGTACAATAGTGTCCCCAACTACAGGTATATTATACCCTGGTGATAATTAGAATGTTAAGATCCTATACTACACCTCTATTCTGTATATTTTGTACATATGTATAACCATATTCGAGAAAAAAACTTTCATTTCATAAAACTTCAAATAAATAAAAATGAACTCCAGTATGCAATAAAAAAGGAACCGCCGTTTAAAACAAATAAAATTAAAAATTTAATAAATAATAATCATATAGAATGCACATAAGAATATCACAGTATCATGGATGGTAGGAAACAAACAAAAAAATGCATAAAGCAATTCTAAATCATAGAAATAAAACGTTTTGATTTGAATATACAAAATCTTTGGGCAATATTTCATTTCAATAATAAACGAAACTCAACCCAAAACAAGTAAAGTAAAGCTAGTGAATTAATTCAGTGAATGCGTACAAAATGCACTATGACTGTCAGTCAAATCAATGAAATATTGACAAAAAACAGGGCATAAAACTCGTCGGGAAAAGCTCAAAACCACCATTCAAATATATGTAGCCTTTCCCAAAATTGTATTTATTTACGATACGTTTCTAATTTTCACCATACCTAATATTCTAATCGCGACGGTGGCTAAGAGCTCAAAACCATCATCCAAATTTATGCAATATGCTAATTCGGATGGTGGTTTCGTTTATGCCATGAACAAAAAGCCGCAAAAAATTATACCGTTTAGAAATGACCACTGGTCTATATTCTCTATATCATGGTCTTGCACATAAAATATAAAAGACATGAACATGAATCCTAGGCACGTACTTACTATTGCACACCTATATTTTACGAACTTACCCCTTACGAAAGGAGTATCCCTTATTGTTAATCTTTTAGGCCGGACGGGATATAAAAGTCTGCCACAAAGACGCTACACGAACAATATAAAATTATATTTTCTTACGTTTTACTCAATTCAAAATCATACTGGCTGGATATGAGCTACAAAAACTGTTCAATCAAGTAATCGTAATGGAACCACTCTTACAAAAGACAAAAATGCACAAATGAGTCATTTATAATAATTGTCGCTCTGACGGGGACTACAAACTTCAAACCGGTTACAATTATGAATACTGTAGTCAAAGGATGAAACGTTCCAAGTGGAACCCGAATGGGTTTTGATTCTCAGGCTACTCTCATCTAATGTAATGAGCCTCAATGGTAGGGGTGTTACCTTACCACCTTACCAGTAACTCAACTTACTCAACCCCTAAACCTGGCTCTCTCCATCGCTATCGGCTCTGGTAGACATTAGCGGACGGCGATCCTTTCCATCTCTTGAAGGTAGACCCACAGACCGCGGAACTGACTTCTTCATCTCCTAAACCATACTCTTATACATTCAAGTAGTTATCTAAACACTGAACCAACTTTAGACATTAAGCATCATTAAAGCGAAATACCGGCCGGTTTTTGAAACGCATTGCGTACACCTGCTTTCTTATGCAGCATATGGAAATGAGCAAAAAAAATAGAATAAAAACTGGACCGCAATTAGACCCCACGTTGCATAAATGCATAGGAATGCAAGTACTTGGAGATGCGTTTCAAAAACCGGCCGGTATTTCGCTTTAGGCAGGAATCAAGCAGGCAAACCATGACTTTTATCTTGAGCAAATCATTCAATTAATCCTAATTAATCATTATTGTTAGCAAAGGAAAATCAGCTATTTTCCAAAAACACGTGAACGTATTTTACATATTTTGCAAAAAGAACACATTCGATTAGAAACGTCAGCTTCAGTGAAGATCTCCGCATTAAAACATAACGCACCGATTTTGCCCTGTTTCACATTATCTTGAAACATTGTTCTTTGCCAAGAGTCAGGTTTTTTTTAAAGCTGAATGTAACAATAAACTAAAAATAGGAAATAAAATAACCAACCCCCATTTTGACGACCGTGTACAGTGCTGATCCGACAAGAACGACAAAGTTGCTGCACCACCTAAAATAACGATACAAATTATTTTAAATTCAAGAAACTTTACCGTCGATCAAAAAGTGATTTCAAAAAACGCACCAACTTCGTTACCGTAATCCGTGAGTGAATAACGGAGTTGTGCCATTTGTGCGACTAATAACGTGCGAATTGTAGGCAACACACAAGATGGTAATTCTTAATCCATAAGAAAACAGAGTCAGAAAAGACTATGATACAAACTACAAAAATATATTTACAATTAAATAAAATATAAAATACCATAGTGCCGGCTTGAACTCCTGCCACCAGCTGACGGCTAGCACTGTTTGCGCAGCAGCCTTAGCGGTTCCAGAAATATTATGTGTGAGGGGAGAGGTGGCCTGAACAGATTATTTTTAAAGCGGTACAACACTCGGTTTTTAAACGAATATTGAGGCTGTATTCCCTCCAATATGAGGTATGCAAACAGCTGAGCAATCTTTTTAGTCTAGTTACAATTATATACAATTGCGTACAAAATATATACGTTGCAGAAACCGGCAGTTATATCGCTTCAAAGTGAAAGGACGTGTGCGCGTCGAATTGGAGAAGATTTTCAAGTTATATGTACGTACGATTACGATTACGTTAGTTTCGAGAGCATAAACGGCAAAAATAACGCTACAAGCTACAATACAACTGATCTACACAATATAACGCACATAAATACTTATGTTTCAAGCACAAGTTATCAAGGTACCAATTGGGTGATAGTGATTCCTTAGAGCAACGAATATATGCCGTCAGCCGTCTACAATATAGTTAAGCGAACGGTTTTTGAAACGCATCGTGGACAATTAGCAGCACAAGAATGCTGGGCATCCAGGGCAACTCGATGTGTTTCAAAAACCGGCCGGTATTTCGCTTTAAGACACGAGCCCTCTTCAAAAAATTAAATTTTTACAATACTACAGTACCTGAATCTGCCATCCGGTCACGTATCCCATCATGAATCCGAAGAGTCCACTCAATGTCATCAGAGTCCAAAAAGTTGGATCGAATAGTTTGGGGAACATCATCACTTCACCGAATTCACCACTGAAAACATTATCAGAATCAGAATAAGACTTGGCACTGAGCCTAAATATTATCATCTTTTCTTCAGAACCACATCCAAACTTTTAAGTGCGAAATTGTAATTCAAGTGCACGTTCGCCTTCCATGAATAGTACGGTGCAAAACCGATCTATACCTTCACGCTCAAAGAAAAATCGGTGCAATTTGTGTCTTCGTGCTGAGACCTTTATTTGCACTCCTACTGTTGCGAGTTTCAAAATCCGCTTATACATGGAACGCGAACGTGCACTTGAATTACAGTTTCGCACTTTCCACGCTCGCGCGTGCACTTAAAAGCTCTATCAGATTTCATAATGATACCATATGAAAAAAAACACGGAAACCAAAAAGCTACCCTAAGACGGAAATGCTTACAAAAACATCCCACACTGACGAGGGCACTTTTAAAGCTAAATTACAGCATCATCCTACGTTCATGAGGAGAAGTTTCAAATAAAATTCACTAAATCGAAATACCGGCCGGTTTTTGATACACATCGAATAGACCAGCATTCTTATGCAGCGTATGCAAATGAACATAAAAAATCGAGCTACATTCGAGCAAATTTGCATAAATACGTAAGAATTAAATTCCATTGTCTGCGATGCGTTTCAAAAACCGGCCGGTA
This sequence comes from Pelodera strongyloides, assembly GCA_036852015.1. NCBI lineage: Eukaryota > Metazoa > Nematoda > Chromadorea > Rhabditida > Rhabditidae > Pelodera > Pelodera strongyloides. Next base: position 5,571 of record JAANDG010000336.1, on the reverse strand, counting down.
TTTCGCTTTAAAAATAAAAAGTCAATCACTTACTTGAAGAGCATCAGTGGCAGGAAAAGGACGACAGCATTCAAATTGTTATACATTGTGAGGCGCCAAATTGAATCACCAACACAGCCCAATGAGCTGGAATAAACATAAAATGTGCGGAATCCGGAATAATACAGCAACCGGGTTCACAGTGCTCGGCTAATATAATCCCTTGAGCAAACCAAAACGTCCAGAGTTCCTAAATGCGTTCCTAAAACGGCCAGCGTTCGCAATCTTGTCCCCACTTCCAACATTTCTTTTCGTCCATCCCGAACGCGCTCTGAGTTTCAAGTTTCAACTCTGAAACACTGACATACCGTTGGGTGTAAATTGCATTCAGAGCCACACAGAGAGAAGCGAGCACCCCATAGACCACACCGGACACCGAGAGAGATCCTAAACGCACAATTTATAGAAAGATAACTAAAGCCGCTGAGGAGGCCGTCTAATAAAGTTTATAGTAACACTACATGTTTCATATAATATAATTGTATTGTGATTAAACAATTCTTTCTAATACGTACGCCGTGTCAATGACACGGCGTACATTACATGTACATCTATTATATGACATGCATATCGTAATAAAAGTCAAAGTCGAAATCGGTAGATTTAGGCTACTTATAAGAAAGAAAGAAAGCAAGTGTAATGAGAATATTCCAATCCATTCATCTCGCACAACAACAGTTCAAAACTGGGAGCAAAGCGTAAATGGAAATGGTCCCAAGGTAAGGTCTCGTTAGAGTAGTGACAGAAACAAGCAGGTTAAATGAAACGTTTCAAGCGCTGCGCGCTGCACTATCACTATCATCGGGATATGATACGGAACAATTTGTGTAAGACGAAACTAGTATGCAAATTTCCGACCTGATACGTCCTCCTGATTAACTCCGAGCATAAATCCTCCAATAATCAGCAGACAACATCCAATGGCGCGACACGAAGTGCGCTGTCCCAGAATAAGGTAGGAACAGATCTGAAAGTATATTAAACTACTTATCATAAATAATATCAATTGTTTGCACAAAATACTTCAACATTACCCATTATTATAAGTCTGCTACAAGCGTCGTACAATCGAAAAGCCTGGCTTCGACGATCGCAAAACGTAATGTAATAATGTTTCATGTTGAAGATAATTACACAATCAATAAGAGGGGAAACACTCCCTTTCCAATTGCAGCATTACGAGTGATATGATACAATGTCGTCGCAAATGTTCACAGGTAGTAAGTGTAATCATACAGAAAACAGTCATTTCATTTCCTTAACTCTTAACGATTGACCTAATAACAGGCACATCTTACTAGAGGCCCATTTCGTATTCTGTTTTAAGGGCGCATTCGAGTTGGGCAAAATGCATAAATTTCGCGAAATATTCTGTTCGAGTTGATAGGGTGAGAGATTGTTGACAAATAAGAGGGCCCAGGAAAAAAAAATATTTCAAGACTCTGCGTCTCTCATATGAGCGGGATATTTCGCAGCGCTCTAACACGGTTAACAGTCAACTCGAACTGATTATTTCGCGAAATTTGCGCATTTTGCCCAACTCGAATGCGCCCTAAGGCCGTCGTAAAGTAAACATTTATTTATTTACTACTTACCACATTGAAAACAGTAGTCAGCGAACGTCCCACGTAGTAGAATGATACACCGACGTTTTTGAGGCACAAATTATTGAAAGCGATCATTCCAACGAAGACGAACGATAGCGGAAGGACCTGAAGACGTTGCTTTACTTGATGAATAGAAGGCAACAAGTAGCAATATACCAGCTTAGTGTACGTCACAATTAGGAGCATTTAATACGTGAACCAAACGTACACAACACGTGCCCCGATGGTGTTACACACCAGATGCCAGGTATGACTAAAACTTTTGTCTACGTTTCAAATGTACGCTAGTTTAAAAACTTTTTTCCACGTTTCAAATATACGCTAGCCGTAGATAAGCAAAAGAGCTCTTTCTATTTAGTCGACTGCTTTCGCAGCTACATACACGGAAACTAAGAAGCCGTACAAATGTACAAAGACTCATCTGCGGCTGAAGAATATGCGAAAAACGTGAAGACCCGTGCAAGATGAATAACCACAACAAAATGTGAAAAAATGTACCTCTCTTGAAATCTTCTGATCCACTGTCATATGGGGGAACTTGATTTTATCCGGAAACGACTGTGATAAATGGGATAGACCCATGCATAATGCAACTGTGACCACACATTGGAACCATGTAATGAAGAGAGGAGCATCGAGCTGAAATAAAGGAACTATTTCTACCACAAACATGGGAAACCAAAAACCCCGATATAGCCCCGATCAAGTCCCTCTGTCCCACAAAAAAAAATCCGGCCTTTATCGGGGTTTGTCGAAAAATATTCGGGGCCATACCGGGGTTTCTACTTTCCTGTGATACTACCCGCATTACTAACTTTCAAATCAATCAAATACATCAACAAGTCGTGTCAAAAACACAGTAAGTCAATTAATCAGACACTTTATGTGAAACTCTAAAAATAAAATGTTAAACAGGACGCACCTTAAGATCTTTGCTGCTGAGTAGGTATTTGTTGAGAAAAACGAGGCCGATGGAAAATACCCTAAAACAATCAGTCGCATTAGGGCGCGTTCGGGATTGATTTTCCGAAAGGAAACTCGCCCAAATCCTCGTTCGGGATGGACATTTTGGAAACGTTTTAATGCTTGGAGAAAACAAAAAATACAGTATGAATTAGCATGGAAAATTTGAAAAATATGCGCGGGAAACGTTTTTCGCAAGCTAATTAATACTGTATTTTTTGTATCCTCCAAGCATTGGAACGTTTCCAAAAAGTCCATCCCGAACGATGAATTTGTATGGTTTCCTTTCGGAAAATCAATCCCGAACGCGCCCTTACAGGTTACAGACATTTCTGGAACTCCCCCCCCCCCCAACATATGGTAGTGTATTTTGTAGTGTTATTGTGTCATCCATCAAAATACCGCACGATTTACATTGAAACACCGCTTATAAAACACAAAACATTACAAAAAATTAGGATTGCTAGACATCAGTTGTATAAACTAACAGTTTTATCGGAAATAGTTGCTAAATAACAAACCAATAAGAAGCAACTGCAAAGAACACTTTGAAATAACGGTCCCGCTGTGTTAATACACGGTCCGACATGGCACCTGAAAGTATCACAAAGTTGGTTGCCGAAAGGAACCTCATTATGCATACACGTAAACATTAATACAAACAACATAAATATAATCTGCATTGCTGTGCAAGTCTGCAAGATTTTCCGTTTTCGCGGATTCAGCTGATAGCTGATATTACGGGGTGCAGTTTTTCTTACTACTTTATCTTTTATAAATGTAAATAATAGCATACATAAGATAAATATAAACAACGATACGATCATGGTTCCTGCCTCGGTGATATTTGAGTTTGGAACTCTCTTTCTACTCTGCATGCTTTTTTCAAAATTTGCCACGACTGAAGAAAAGAACATGGATTAGGCCGCGAGTGCAGACGACGGTACATTTATGCTACGGTAGTTCTTTTGCCTTTTAGAAAACGTATAGCCGTTTTGCTATTTACTGCAGTCTTTCAGTTTATTTTTTACCCTGTAAATACCGTCTTTCATCAGTCATCAACAATTCACACAGAAACTGAAAGCATTTATTATTTGTTTTATTAATGGCTCGATATCATTCCAAATCAGAACAGGTCAGAGTCGCATCATCACAGGAGAAACAAGAGAATCCGTCAATTGGAAGTGGTATAAATTTCTTATTATTATGGATGTTAGAAGACAGAAAGACAGAGAGATCAATATCTGATGACGTCACTTTTCCTCCAACAGACAGCAAGAGTTGACACTGTCCATCTGAAAAAATTTATACTTTACCTTTAGTCTTATTATTCTTTTTGTTTTCATACAATAACCGTCATTTGGGATTTTCCAGCAACTTGAAAATTGACGTTCAAATTTTCCCGCTAAAGCTGCGCGGTTTGGACGCAGCGGAAGAGATGCAAGCGGTGTGAGATTGGCGTGCATTTTGCGCGCCACCTCATCGCCAAGTGTATTTTGCACAAAAAGGGCAAATGTAAAAAATAGACATACCTGAGCAATGTGAAACGGGTGAAATTGTTACTTTCCCTAGTAGTTCAATTGTTCTTCCACCGACAGTTTGTACGCAGGCTCTTTTGTTGCAGGAATAGGTACCGACAACCTAAATTATAGTGAAATTCACCATTATCTTTGGTTTTATAAGCGTTAAAGTTCCTGAATCTTTGGAAGTCGAGTAACTAGAGAGACTATGCACTGCACAAAGATTTGGTGTATGGTATGCTGAAACTAATGGTGAACATTTGCTTTTTTTCTGACTTTATTAGTTGACAGTGTTTTTTTTGCAAACGCGGAAACGCAGAATGTTTCAGTAAAAAGGGAAAAGGAGCGACATCGACATGATACCGTTGTGTAGACAAAATTATATAAAATTTGCTGTTTCTCAACCGGAGTTATCCTAAACTATGTATGTACTTGAAACTATGAAAACTATGAAAACCACTAAAGTCATGCATTATTTACTAACACACTAACATTTCTACCTAAAAGCATCACAAGTTATAAAGCAAATTGAAACTACCTTTCCGACGCCGGTTCCTGAAATTGCAAATTCCCAACAAAGTACACAAAGTATACAATAAATTATAAATAAAATAAAAAAAGTGGAAAATAAATCGTGGAATGTAAACGGGATTTTTTTTAAATAAAATTTGAACAAAATAGTAAAAGTAAACCTGTAACTGTTCCTTTTTGCCATTGGTTGAGAATGCAGTTTCTTTTCCATCAGGGCACGTTGAACAAGTTACTTAATTTTTTTTTAGTTATTTCATAGTTTTTACTACTGTCTCTGATATTATACATATCAGTAGGTTCGTTGCTTACTGCTACTTACTAACTTACTACACATGCGGCCAGAAAGTGAAATTTTCCCATTTCAAATTACCCCTATTTTTGATGACTCCATCGGATTCTCCGTTTCAAATATAGTAGGCTGAATTTTTTTTCCAATTTTCAGTCGCAAAATTCACGCAGTTTTTAGCAATTTACAATGTCCAGTCATACGCAACAATCAATCGCAGTTGTCACGCCCATTCGTGCTGATTGGCCTATATCGCAATTGCCACGCCCAGTAGCGCATATTGCCCAATTAGCGCGGAGGGGCGTGACAAATGCGATATATATAGTTGGGTATGACTGGCCATGGTAAATTGCTGAATACTGCGTGAATTTTGCGACTGAAAATTGGAAAAAAAATCAGCCTATTATATTTGAAACGGAGAATCCGATGGAGTCATCAAAAATAGGGGTAATTTGAAATGGGCCTGACCCTTTAACTATTACAGAAATTATTTTTTTTATTATTAAAAAAAAATTAATCATTATTAGGTGCGCCTAGAGATAAACAAATGATCCTCACCAGTTTTGTTCCCCTCCTTTCCAACATTAATTGCTTCATTTGGGATAAAAATTGTCGGTTGTGAACC